>JASAMX010016496.1:0-13263 GCA_030248175.1 Microlaimidae sp. YZB2_3
AAATCGCAAGTTTTAAACGTAGCTATAATAAAGGAAATTAAATTTATTTTTTCAAAAAAATAACGAATTTTAATTTGAAAAATCAAATTTTAAGGTGATTAATTTTGCTCAAAATTACAAAAGGGCGGTCATACAGTTTTTATCGTTACATCCCTAAAAACTTCGACCGTCTAAATTAACGATTAGTTAGAATAAAAATTATCTTTAGAAAACTTACTAAAATTGGGGTTTTAAGAGTTATTCACATAAAAATTTACATTACAGCCTCTCCAAAAATATGATAAGTTGAAAGCATACGTGGGCAAGTTAGTCCAGAGTGAGGGTGGGAATTAAACCCAATTTAAAAAAAAACGTACTTATAAGTAAAATGCACCTCAGTATTAACTACCTTACCTGTTGGATTTTACAATTGGTCGCCACATAAAAGTAAATATTTTTTATTTATAAGGGAATTTCTATAGTTTAAACCTAACAATTTCTCATTGTATCCTAATACTGTGTATGGTATCTATATTATGTATAATGTTGATATTTCTTATTTTTTTAGGTTATCAGCTTCTACTGCTGATGTTTGTTCCACTCATGTATTGGAACGCTCCAAGCTTAGTTTAAAATCTGGTTGAGTTTCATGTTTTATCTCTGCTTAAGCCAAACTTCACATTTTAAATGTTTAATATCAAATAACTGATATTGTTTGTTAATAAAATATAACTAGTCAGGTACTCACGTATGACACTGTCAATTATGTACCTAAACAGTTTAGAACAGATGCTAAAGGTATGGCAGAGGAATTTCCAAATCCAATTAATGAATTTTGACTATATAATATTTTAGACCCGTCGTTTGAACTGTCTGTGTCAGCTGTTTCGAGAAAGCACAACAATCTTCAACTCTCTTCTCGCCTCTTGCTTAAGTACCTAGGTGTAAGCGATCTTAAAACGGATCCCAATAACGATTGGTCGACTAGAGTCTTCGCCAAGTGCAAGGAGTCACTACTGGCTTATCATGACACGCCAGGGAAATTCGTTCCGATCGCGCGACATGCCGCTAAACTACTGGTGGCGATGGGAAAAACGCAACAAGGTATGCGTAAGCAATGAAAATAAAAAAAAAATATCCAAAGACTTCAAAATGTGGTAACTGACTTAAATTCGCTCAGCCTTAATTTCGGCCACCGACTGTTAGTTTTGCCATGTGTAAAATTATAAAATGTAACTTTTCGCCTGGTAAAAATAAAAAGCGGCGGCCGAAATGAGGCTGATCAAATTTAAGTCAGTTATCCTGCTTGGTTTTGTACAGCTTGTCTCATCTCAATTGTCATTTTAACTTAACGTGTATTAAAACAGCATTTTTCTGAAGAATATGAAAAATTTGTTATTGTTTATGGAATATTTTTGAACTAATAATAAAAATAATCGTATTTATTCTGTATAATTAAAGAATATTTTATTATAGATTATAATATTGAAAGAATTTTTAGAAAAATAATGTAAACGATTTAGAATTTTTGTCTGAAAAATTCGGCCGCCTAATGCGCTAAAACTGATTTGAGAAAATTCTGTAATTTTTTTTAACATCTAAAAAAAATTACTGAATTTTAACTGTTGAATCCACTAAATTTAAGTGGCGGATATATCAATTTAAAATTATGCATTTTCACGCCACAGGAGGGGTACACGTAAAGGTAATGGTTTTTACCGTGTCTTTTTGCCTTTTTTGCTTCGACCTATATAAGCTGTGTTAATTATTAATATTATTATGGCATTATTATAGTGTAGATAAAGCAATAAATAAGATTATTCTTTATATTAAAATTTTATTGATAGTTACAGGTTTTCAACTATTGTCTGATTCGGTTGCTCTTACCTTGGACTCAGGTGTGGTTGGCCTTATAAACAGTTCTGGCATGAATGAACCTTTGCTAGAAGGTAAAAACTACTTTCTTAGCTAAATAATGTATTATTGATATGTTGTGGGTAAATGTGCACCTTTTGGGTTTCAATACGCATCGATTTGGCATCTATTATTTTCAAAAGTTTTAGCACAATTATGTCCACAATCTTAACAACCTACTAATAATTGCCATGAAAAATGAGTATTGTTAAAATTCCAACGGCTCCCTTAGTACTACGGGAATTACGCGTCCCAGGGTTTTTTCACAATACAAAATTGGGTGATATATTTTATCCTTAGAAGGTGAGATTATTACATAAAGAAAAAATGGTACAGGCTGCAAATGGATCAAAGACGGGTGATTAAAACGATACATCACATTAAATAACACAAACGAAGAGAAACTCGACATTTATTGAAACTTTTGACTTATTTTAATTCAAGATTCAAAAAAATTTTTAAAATAAAATAAAATATTATAACGATTGCAACTCCCTGTATGAAAAGTGGCGGCAACGTTTGCCATTATAATGTGATTTCTACTGAACAGTCTATTTAAATCGCAATCCTATTATAAAGGCATACGCTCCATTTAATTTACGCAGATTTTTAAAGCGATTCATATGCCATTATGATAGCTTATAATTTAGTATGTGATTATAATTGTTTACTCTCCTATTTAATTAAAACGTATCAAAGAAAGAAACACTAAGGATAAAACTTTTATTGCTGAAATCATATTGTAAAGCTTTCGACAAATGCGTTGGCATCTTCCGTACAGTAGAAATTCTAAAACACAAAATTTTAAAATTTTTTACAAATACAATAATAATTACGAAAAGTCAGATAAAACTATCACAAAAATTCAAAACATACACAATATTAAAAATTGAACGCTAGAAATAGCCTTGTTTAAAACAGGTTTATCTTCTTTTATACATAATGACTCCTTTATTTTAAGACAGTGCTCACTAGTGGCTGAAGTTACAATACGAAAATTATTGATTGAAGGCGCGTCTTTTATATACTGACAAGACATTAAATGGTCATGAACAGTTGATTCTTTGCTTTGCACACTACGCCCGGTTCTTGCCGAGATTCCTATATAGTCTGAAACTCGGGTCGAAAAATGGCGGACAGTTTGTCCAATATACACGGAATTACATTCGTTACACTGATATTTGTTTGTAAACGACACCAGATTTCAAACAGTTAGGCACTCGATCTTTGAACGGGAAGAAATTAGCTAAGCGACATGTTGATTTAAGTACTACTCTTAAGTTGGCTTGTGGAAGATGACCAGAAAACAATTTTCTTAACTTTGAACTAACTTTATAGTTGACAATAAACCAATATATGGCAAAACGATTGTTACAGATTTTTAACACTTGTCTAACGCTCAAACGCTTATTAAGAAACTTTTTAATACAAGAGTCAATAAAACTAGAAGAATAACCATTTTTTGATAAAAAAGTTTTTAAAATTCGTAAATCAGCATCAAGTTTGATATAAGAGCTTGATAAAACATAGGATCTGTGTAAAAGCGAAAAAATGAGACCAAATTTGAAGGACATCGGAATAAAACATTGAAAGTTGGAATAGACACCGCTAAAAGTTGGTTTTCTGCAGACCATTTAATTAACGTGAACTAAAATGGAGACTATTTTCATTATAATAAAAATACTATATATTTTTAAGGGATATTCTGAAAGTATGCTACTATAATGGCATACATCAGCACCAATTTTTATACAGGAGTTGCACATTTTTCTTTGTATCGATAATTGTACAATAAAATAATCGGCAAACATTTTTCTTAAAAACTATTATTTGTCGTATTATTTCCTGAATATTCATTTGTAGGTGTTACTCAACGCTTGGGTCATTTAAGTATGCACACGGGTCAAAACACAATGAGAGAAGAGATTTCCAGGGCTCTTTTGCGGTTGGGGGAATGGATGCAACTGGACAACGATCTTGGAACTTTGCTCCTTACCAATGAAGATACCGTTTTCATCAAATTATTAGAAGAACAACTTAATCTGGCAGGTCGGAATTAAAGAAATGTTTCCTAAAGTGTTGTTAATATCAATCAGAAGGCTGGTTAAAAATTCTGTATTGTTTTTATATTACCCGGGTTTAAAATTCATAAAATAGCGGCCTGGAGGTACTTTCTTTTTCCCCTAAAATGAAGTTTTGCAGTACTCCCCCCTTTTTCCTCCACAAAAAATATAATTGCTTGCCTTGGTGATGGTCATTATACTGTAAACATTAGGACTAGGAGATAAAAAGAAAAACATTATTTTCACTAAAACATTGTCGTTCTTTTGAAACTGTACCAAAATTCACAAATTTTTCGAATTCATTTAAATTTTGGACTTACATGTGAAAAATTTTTGAATCATTTATTGAGTTTCATGGTTCTTTTCTTATAAAAACTAAGCGGAAAATCTCAACCAAAAATAAAAATGTTTTGGGTACGTTGTTAAGCCAATATGGGTTGCTTATAGCAGTAAGAGAACTGATTTCACGATTGTATAAATATAATGGCTTTTTGGATGTTGGGTTTGAAAAAAAAACTATTAAAAATTATCAAATTTTAAAGTAAAATGCAGTACATCAAACTCTGCTATTTAAACTAAAAATAATTTCAGAAAATTTCTTGGGAGCTTTGGACCAGGGGAGTGTAGTCGGTGCACTTCTGACGTTGTCAGCTCACATTTGCCCGGAACTGAGCAAAGCCCAACGCGGATTAGCAGACTGGGCCTACAAAGCAGGCATGAAAGCCGTGGAAGGATCCAGGTACTCTAAACTACTACAATTTTTTTCACCTAGAGTTAGATAAATTCAAATAAGTTCACTCCCTAAGAAACAACATTTTGAAAATTAAAGGAGAACAACTCTTTAAAAAACCATTGACAATCCGTTACAAAGAAAATCATTGGTTAATACTTAACAGCCGAGGGCGTAGCCAGGGGGGTTATGGGGGTTGTAACCCCCCTCCTTTTGGGCTGGCGGAGGTAAAAATTTGGGGGTCCCAAGAAAACAATTTTAAAAAATTTTCTCGCGCTTCGCTCCGCTCAGCGCCCGACATTTATAAACCTTTCTACAACTTTTAAGTGATGTTTCTAATTAATTTCAAAGTCAATTTTTTAAAATTTTTTGATGCTGTCGCACGATTTTTAATGTTATACCTATTTAAACCTAAAATTTTTCAAGTCTAACTTAAAAAACAGTGCAAATAACAGCAAAACGCATCACTTAGCGCGAAGCGCAAAAAAATTTACCTTTTTTTAATGTGTTTTTTACGGTATTTTAAAAATTTGGAGTACAACCCTCTACAACCCCCCTCTTTCGAAAAATTTGTATGGAGTAAAACCCTCCCTCTTTTTAAAATCCTGGCTACGCTCCTGTTAATAGCGCGTATTTATCCTCTATCATATATTTTAGAAAAAATAGGCGGAGATTTTAAAATGAGAATTTACAAACGTGTTTACGAAATATGCTTCTGGACGTGCCATACGCTGGCCATACGCTGGCAAACTGCTTTATTTCTCATAAATAAAAAAATTATCACAGTTTAGGGTATAAGCTAATGCTGAACTTGATTATAAACTTTTAAAAGTATTGATATTTTGTTGGTATTTTAGTCGGGACGAGCATGTGTTATTAACCAATGCAGAGCTAGAAATGATATCAGCTGCCCTACCGAAGGTAAGTAACCTTTTCTATGCCATAAAACATTCAAATTTCACAGCGAAGACAATCAATTGTATTAAATTTCTTGGTGAATGTTAATCAAATTTCTAAATCAAATGAAATCTGTGATTTTAACAGCAAAAAAGTATCTCATACAAAAAATGATAACATTTATCATCACCATTTCAATTTTGTCGAATCCAGACAAAATAATTCTATCGATGCAGACGAAATACTTCTAAATTTAAGGTTTTTAAGCCTACTAGGAAGCTACCTTGTGACGTTTGATTTTCTTTTGATATGTTTTGAATTTAATTTTTAATTTAGGGTTGTACAAAATTCATTTTGACTACAAAATATTTTAAAGGGGAAATTTCAAAAATCAAACTCTTTATGGTCAAAAACAAACTACTCCTTTATTACTTGGCCCATTGGGTTGAAATTTAAAATTGTTTTAGTATTTGTGCCAAAAAACTCCAAATATTCAATATAATAGGTTTTATTTAAGTTTTTTTGGGCGAAGAATAGGTTTTTATTTAGGAATAGGTTTTTATTTAAGTTTTTTCGTAAAAATGCTTCTTTAAGTGAACTTATTGCGTTACCAAAAGATTTCATTTCAGGCGGTAGTTTTATTAATGTACTTTTATAAAACATTTATATTAATAAAGATTTAACATAGGATAAATCGTACGAATCAAACGAAAATTTTTTTCAGATAGTTTTTAAATAATAATTAAAACGTAATGACTTTTAGGGCGCATCGGAAAATGAGCGTGATTCTATAATTTCTCTGGTATCTTCACTAAAATCGGACGACAGTGCATTGGTAAATTATTTTTGTTTTCTTTTAAGATTTATCAAGTTTGTTTTTAATTAATTATTATTTGTAAGGGAATTCTTGTTTTAATAACACTTATGTTTTATAAATTATTGTATCGCCAAAACAGTAAGTTAAACTTACTGCATTTTAGTGGTTTTTTTAACATCATTTTTTATTAATCATTGTGTGTGTGAATTTTTGAACTAACTACAATTTAAAAAAAGGTTTTCCTGACAGAAAACGTTCGCAATAAATAATTAATAAAAAAATTTAGTCTTTTATTTTGTTAGTCAAAATTTAATTTAATTTAATTAATTAATTTAATTAATTTACTTTAATTTTGTTAAATAATGATATTCATTGTACTTTTTTTATTTTAAATTCTACCTCGTATTTCTGTGATGCATTAATACTACTATTTTTTGAAAAAAAGAATTGCGGTTTTAGGTCTTTTGTTTAACTTTTTATGATTATTATAAAAAAATTATTTTTACTTTTTAGAACACACCCGAAGATTTGTTAATCGCGCTGCAAAATGCTTGTCCGCGATTGGAATACGTGGACACTTTAATAGACATCTGGGATCGCGCCAACCGACGGCTGTTTTTGTTTTACAACTCAGCCGCCAATGCTTACTTTGCCTTTCTGCGCTTCAGTGCAGAGGTAAATCAATTTTCTTAAGAAAACTTTTTTACGGTGTTTTTATTGTTTTAGACTATGTTTAGCTTGTAGAACGCTTCTTTTAAAGTTTGTACGTCGTTGTGTTTTACCTATTTAGGTAGGTTGTATTTAAGCGATGTTGGTTTTTTTTTTCGTTTTTCTTGCATATTTTTTTTAAAATTAAAAGTCACCAAAATCATAGTCGTATTTAACGGCATCTGTACCTGTAATTTATTTACCTGTAAGTTAAAACTCCTTGTATTTGTATAGTGCTAAATTAGTTTGATTTCGTTAACTGTTAAAAAATTGTTTTATTTCGCTTGAAAACCGGATATGCCAGGCCGAACAAGCAGCACTAACAAGCGGCATAACCAAACACTACTCATATACAATATCAATATCATATCCAGACCTGTGCACTGCCCCCCCCGGGGTTATAATGGGAGGGCACGGGGGGCAACTTTTTTGAAACGGGGGGGGCAATAAAACGGGGGGAGGGCAAGCAGGAGAGAAAGAAAAAAAAAGAGAAAAAAAGGAGAAAAAAGAGAAAAAAAGAAGAGAAAAGGGAAAAAAGGGACAAAAAAAAGCGGAAATAAGGTAAAAATAGGTCTAAAATGGCTTAAAATAATTTTTATAATAATCATAAAAATTTAGGAATTTGAAGACCTAAAACCGCAATTCTTTTTTCGAAAAAAATAGTACAATTAATTTAAAAAAAATAGTACTATTAATCACAGAAATACGAGGTAGAAATTAAAATAAAAAAAAACAATGTAAAACATTATTTAACAAAATTAAATTAAATTAATAAAATTAATAAATTTAAGTAAATAAAATTTTAGCTAACAAAAAATAAAAGACTAAATTTTTTTATTAATTATTTATTGCGAACGTTTTCTGTCAGGAAAACCTTTTTTTTAAATTGTCATTTAGTTCAAAAATTCACACACACAATGATTAATAAAAAATGATGTTAAAAAAACCACTAAAATGCAGTAAGTTCTCCGTTACTGTTTTTTTGGCGATACAATAATATTTATAAAACATAAGTGTTATTAAAACAAGAATTCCCCTACAAATTATAATTAATTAAAAACAAACTTGATAAATCTTAAAAGGAAACAAAAATAATTTACCAATGCACTGTCGTCCGATTTTAGTGAAGATACCAAAGAAATTATAGAATCACGCTCATTCTCTGATGCGCCCTAAAAGTCATTACGTTTTAATTATTATTTAAAAACTATCTGAAAAAAATTTTCTTTTGATTCGTACGATTTATCCTATGTTAAATCTTTATTAATGTATAAGTTTTATAAAAGTACATTAATAAAACTACCGCCTGAAATGAAATCTTTTGGTAACGCAATAAGTTCACTTAAAGAAGCATTTTTAGAAAAGAAAATTACGGAGTAGCCAGGATTTCGGAAGGGGGGTTGTACTCCATACAAATTTTGCGAAAAGGGGGATTGTACTCCAAATTTTCAAAATATCGTAAAAAAGACATTAAAAAACTTTTTTGCGCTTCGCGCTAAGTGATTCTTTTGCTCTTATTCGCACTGTTTTTTTAAGTAGACTTGGAAAATTTTAGGTTTATAAAGGTATAACATTAAAAATCGTGCGACAGCACGAAAAAATTTAAAAAAATTGACTTTGAAATTCATTAGAAAAATCACTTAAAAGTTGTAAAAAGGTTTATAAATGTCGAGCGCTGAGCGGAGCGAAGCGCAAAATTTTTTAAAATTGTTCTCTTGGAACCCCCAAATTTTACCTCCGCCAGTCAAAAGGTGGGGGGGGTTACAACCTCCATAACCCCCTGGCTACGCCTTTAACCTTCTTACCCTCCTTTATTTTCAAATTCTTAGGAACTTTCTACCTGAAATCATATAGTGCAACTTACCGCTCTCGTCCGGCAAGCTGACAACGCAAGCACCGACTACACCCCGGCCGCTTCCATTCTGGCGAATTGTCAAAAATTTTAATAGTTTTTTTTCTAAACCCAACATCCAAAAAGCCATTATATTCATACAATCGTGAAATCAGTTCTCTTACTGCTATAAGCAACCCATATTGGCTAAAACACGTACCCAAAACATTTTTATTTTTGGTTGAGCTTTTCCGCTTAGTTTTTATAAGAAAAGAACCATGAAACTCAATAAATAATTCAAAAATTTTTTACATGTAAGTCCAAAATTTAAATGAATTCGAAAATTTGTAAATTTTGTTACAGTTTCAAAAGAACGACAATGTTTTAGTGAAAATAATGTTTTTCTTTTTATCTCCTAGTCCTAATGTTTTACAGTATAGTGATTATCACCAAGGCAGCAATTATATTTTTTCTCGGGAAAGAGGGGGGAGTACTGCAAAACTTCATTTTAGGGGAAAAGGAAAGTACCTCCAGGCCGCTATTTTCTGAATTTTAAACCCGGGTAATATCAAAACAATACAGAATTTTTAACCAGCCTTCTGATTGATATTAACAACACTTTAGGAAACATTTCTTTAATTCCGACCTGCCAGATTAAGTTGTTCTTCTAATAATTTGATGAAAACGGTATCTTTATCATTAGGTAGGGAGCAAAGTTCCAAGATAACTATTTCTCCCGGCTGCATCCACTCCCCCAACCGCAAAAGAGCCATGGAAATCTCTTCTCTCGTATTGTGTTTTGACCCGTGTGCAAACTTAAATGACCCAAGCATTGAGTAACACCTACAAAATGAATATTCAGGAAATAATACGACAAGTAATAGTTTTTAAGAAAAATGTTTGCCGATTATTTTATTGTACAATTATCGATACAAAGAAAAATGTGCAACTCCTGTATAAAAATTGGTGCTGATGTATGCCATTATAGTAGCATACTTTCAGAATATCCCTTAAAAATATATAGTATTTTTATTATAATGAAAATACTATATATTTTATTTTAGTTTAAATACTATATCATTTTAGTTCACGTTAATTAAATGGTCTGCAGAAAACCAACTTTTAGCGGTGTCCATTCCAACTTTTAAAGCTTTATCCCGATGTCCTTCAAAGTTGGTCTCATTTTTTTGCTTTTACACAGATCCTATGTTTTATCAAGCTCTTATATCAAACTTGATGCTGATTTACGAATTTTAAAAACTTTTTTATCAAAAAAAATGGTTATCCTTCTAGTTTTATTGACTCTTGTATTAAAAAGTTTCTTAATAAGCGTTTGAGCGTTAGACAAGTGTTAATTTTTTCTGATGAGAAAAAATCTGTAACAATCGTTTTGCCATATATTGGTTTATTGTCAACTATAAAGTTAGTTCTAAGTTAAGAAAATTGTTTTCTGGTCATCTTCCACAAGTCAACTTAATAGTAGTATTTAAAGCAACATGTCGCTTAGCTAATTTCTTCCCGTTCAAAGATCGAGTGCCTAATTGTTTGAAATCTGGTGTCGTTTACAAATATCAGTGTAACGGATGTAATTCCGTGTTACCGTGTATATTGGACAAACTGTCCGCCATTTTTCGACCCGAGTTTCAGACTATATAAGAACCTCGGCAAGAACCGGGCGTAGTGTGCAAAGCAAAGAATCAACTGTTCATGACCATTTAATGTCTTGTCAGTATATAAAAGACGCGCCTTCAATCAATAATTTTCGTATTGTAACTTCAGCCACTAGTGAGTACTGTCTTAAAATAAAGGAGTCATTATGTATAAAAGAAGATAAACCTGTTTTAAACAAGGCTATTTCTAGCGTTCAATTGTTCTGTTTTTAACATATTTTTTCGCATTTTTTCAATCCTTTTTTTATATTTTTTATATTTTAATATTGTTTGTTTGTTTGTTTGTTTACTCATAACTCCGATCACCTAGTACATTAGATGTACAGTGTCGCGGTTTATATTGTGTATGTTTTGTATTTTTGTGATAGTTTTATCTGACTTTTCGTAATTATTATTGTATTTGTAAAAAATTTCAAAATTTTGTGTTTTAGAATTTCTACTGTGCGGAAGATGACAAACGCATTTGTCGAAAGCTTTACAATATGATTTCAGGAATAAAAGTTTTATCCTTTGTGTTTCTTTCTTTGATACGTTTTAATTAAATAGGAGAGTAAACAATTACAAACGCATACTAAATTATAAGCTATCATAATGGCATATGAATCGCTTTAAAAATCTGCGTAAATTAAATGGAGCGTATGCCCTTATAATAGGATTGCAATTTAAATAGACTGGTTAGTAAAAATCACATTATAATGGCAAACGTTGCCGCCACTTTTCATACAGGGAGTTGCAATCGTTATAATATTTTAGCTATTAAAGAAGTTTTTGAATCTTGAATTAAAATTAGTTAAAAGTTTCAATAAATGTCGAATTTCTCTTCGTTTGTGTTATTTAATGTGATGTATCGTTTTAATCACCCGTCTTTGATCCATTTGCAGCCTGTACCATTTTTTTTATGTAATAATCTCACCTTCTAAGGATAAAATATATCACCCAATTTCATATTGTGAAAAAACCCTGGGAAGCTTAATTCCCATAGTACTAAGGGAGCCGTTGGAATTTCAACAATACCCATTTTTCATGGCAATTATTAGTAGGTTGTTAAGATTGTGGATATAAATGTGCTAAAACTTTTGAAAATAATAGATGCCAAATCGATGCGTATTGAAACCCAAAAGGTGCACATTTACCCACAACATATCAATAATACATTATTTAGCTAAGAAAGTAGTTTTTACCTTCTAGCAAAGGTTCATTCATTCCAGAACTGTTTATAAGGCCAACCACACCTGAGTCCAAGGTAAGAGCAACCGAATCAGACAAAAGTTGAAAACCTGTAACTATCAATAAATTTTTAATATAAAGAATAATCTTATTTATTGCTTTATTTACACTATAATAATGCCATAATAGTATTAATAATTAACACAGCTTATATAGGTCGAAGCAAAAAAGGCAAAAAGACACGGTAAAAACCATTACCTTTACGTGTACCCCTCTTGTGGCGTGAAAATTCATAATTTTAAAATGACATATCCGCCACTTAAATTTAGTGGATTCAACAGTTAAAATTCAGTAATTTTTTAGATGTTAAAAAAATTACAGAATTTTCTCAAATCAGTTTTAGCGCATTAGGCGGCCGAATTTTTCAGGCAAAAATTTTAAATCCTTTACAATATTTTTCTAAAAATTCTTTCAATATTATAATCTATAATAAAATATTTTTCAATTATACAGAATAAATACGATTATTTTTATTATTAGTTCAAAAATATTCCATAAACAATAACAAATTTTTCATATTCTTTAGAAAAATGCTGTTTTAATACACGTTAAGTTAAAATGACAATTAAGACAAGCTTTTCAAAACCAAGCAGGATAACTGACTTAAATTTGATCAGCCTCATTTCGGCCGCCGCTTTTTATTTTTACCAGGCGAAAAGTTACATTTCATAATTTTACACATGGCAAAACTAACAGTCGGTGGCCGAAATTAAGGCTGAGCGAATTTAAGTCAGTTACCACATTTTGAAGTCTTTGGATATTTTTTTTTTATTTTCATTGCTTACGCATACCTTGTTGCGTTTTTCCCATCGCCACCAGTAGTTTAGCCGGCATGTCGCGCGATCAAAACGAATTTTCCCGGTGTGTCATGATAAGCCAGTCGTGACTCCTTAGCACTTCGCGTAAAGAGTCTAGTCAACGACCAATCGTTATTGGTATCCGTTTTAGAGATCGCTTACACCTAGGTACTTAAGACAGAGGTGATAAAAAAGTTGTAAATAGATTGAATCCGGTGCTTTCTCGAAACAGCTGACACAGACAGTTCAAACTACGGGTCTAAAATATTATATAGTCAAAATTCATTAATAATTGGATTTGGAAATTTCTTCTTGCCATACCTTTAGCATCTGTTCTTAACTGTTTAGGAACAAGATTGACAGCGCCATGCTTTAATACCCGTATGAGTTATATTTTATTAACAAACAATATCAGTTATTTGATATTAAACATTTAAAAAATGTGAAGGTTTGGCCTAAAAGCAAAGATAAAACATCACATGAGATGTTAACCAGATTTTAAAATGAAAGCTTGAAGTGTTCCAATACATGAGTGGAACAAACATCAGCAGTAGAAGCTGATAACCTAAAAAAGAAGAAAGATCAACATTATACATAATATAGATACCATACACAGTATTAGGATACAAT
>JASAMX010016498.1:0-18078 GCA_030248175.1 Microlaimidae sp. YZB2_3
TTTCTCTAACGACATGTTAAAGAAAAGTGATTTAATGTAAAACTTAAAAGGAAAAAAGTTCATTTATAGGAAATGTGTTTGATTCAAAAGAGCGAATTTCTTTAGCTAAAAAGTAAAAAAAGTTCCAAATTTCTCAATAATTTTATGTCTGAAATTATTGTAAATTAGATTAGATTAAACTATTTTAGGCTTTAACTAATTTGTTTGCTTATATTTTTTGTATGAATTGTACTGACATTTTAAATTCTATTTTATCATGTTCTACATTTTATTCTATATTTAGCAATGTTGCTGAAGATGGTCGCAAGTGAAGTCGAAATGTTTAGGTTTTTTTTGTTTAAATCTTTTAGTTTTAATAGTATTGTTAATTTGAAATTTTTCTTTCTCAGAAATAAAAAAAACAAAATAAATTTATTTTTTCAATCTTTTAGCTTTATTATTATTTTTGCTGCACATTGAAGTTTCTAATTCACAGAAATAGAAAACAATTAAGCAGTAGAATAGAATAGAGGAAATATAATACAATAGTTTAAGCGCTTAATAGAAGAAAAATATCACGTAAATACAAAAATTTATAAAATATGACTAATGCAAAATAAAATTAATCCAAATAAAACGGAAGTAAGAACACAAAAATTAGTAAAGTAATATGGAGGATTAACTAATATGTGGTGACTTTTGTGAAATTGCTTCCGCGCCTAATGTGTTTTGTTTAAAGATAAAAGAATCCGTTTTGTAGATATGTAAGGAAGACAAGCAATTTTAAACAAAAATGTTCAAAGTTCATATTTTAATAATTAATTTTTTTGTATTAAGCTGTTTTATTCATTTTTTATCAAGTGTGTTTTATAAATTGCAAATCCTCTTGTCTAGTCTATATTGTCTAAGTTCATACATATGTACTTAAATTTAAATAGACTAGACTAGATTAGACAAGACTACATACGTATATGTACTTAGATAAATAGACTAGTATAGAAAACTTAAAGGAATCACCGTCCAAAGAAATTTTAAGTTTCAAAGACAGCCCTAAAAAATTAGGCACAATTTAGTATATATAACTTGTTTATCACGTTTGCAAAGAGTTCCAAGCGTTTTAAAAGTAATCGGGACTTTTTATTTGCAAAAACCGCCTGAAATTTAACAAGTCTTTAAAAAAATTCAGCTCACATTTTTAAGAGACACTTCGAAAGATGGGTGATAATATCACACAAAACAGCATTTACAAATAAAAGTTTTGCTTTTTGGAAATTTTACTTTTTCACTATACCGATCGTAATAATGAACATTTTTGAAAACTATTTCATTAGTTAAAAGTCTAAACTATGCTCAAATATAATGGTTTATGGTCGATGAAGCCGAGAACTTGACAAAACTATCTGTCTGTAAAACAGACAACAACCAAATCACACTAAATGCAAGCAAAACAACATCCACATTATTGACACTAGACCCTGAAGAGTACAACACACAATTATCACTACAAATAAACAACACAACACTCAACACAACCAAGAACCCAAAAATCTTGAGGCTCACTTTTGACCCCAAGCTCAAATTCAACACACACATCGCAAATACACACAGAAAAGATCGCAAAACACTGAAAATCATAAAAGCACTCACAGCAACATCATGGGGTAAACCAAAAGAAACACTTACACACACATACAGGGCAATCACTCAACCAATAATCAAGTATGCCAGCACAGTCTGGGGCCCCACAACATCAAGCACACAAATCAACAAACTGCAAACAGTACAAAACACTGCTCTCAGGGTCGCAACAGGGCACACTACAAACACAAACATGCACCTCATACACAGAGAGGCTAAAGTCTTCCCAATAGCAACACACATTTAACTCCACAAAAAAACAAGCAAAATTGGCAGCTATGTACACAAACAACTTAACTATTTAACACAACAACCTGCACCCAGCAGACTCAAAAAGCAAACAATTTTTCACAACAACAACTACGCAGCAAACATTCCAAAAGACATACACAACAAAACATACAAAGCACTAAAACAACAAATTCACACAAAAACAGTCACAAATCACATTAACAACAGTACAACACTTCAATAAATCTAATACATAAACAAAAGCACCAGCAATAAAAAACGAGGAAGAAAATATTCCTAGCGGGATCAGGAGAACCCTCGCCCTACTCAGGGCGGGGAAATCTCCTTTCCTACTCTTACTTACACAAAATCATCCCACACAATACACATCACCAAACTGCCCGCTATGCAAAACACAAACACACACAACACCACATCTTTTCACATGAACACACATTAACACGACCTTGGAACCAGAGGACCTTTGGGCGAACCCCGCAGCGGTTGCAGATCTTCTACAAGAGTGGGAAGAGGGGGTGAGCAAGGCGAGGAGCGTGCCGGATGGTAATGACCAGGGTTGAACGAAACTCTGGCCATTGGCAAAAAACAACAACAACTTGACAAAACTAAAATTAAAATGTCCCTATAGTATATAAAAAAATTTTTAAAAAATAATACGAAAACAACACGGTTTAAAGCATATGAAAAAAATAAAATAAAATTACACTATAAGTTACAGCAGGATGTTTTTAGGGTACTAAGTTTTGAAAAATTGTTTAATACAAGGATCAATAATATGTAAATAGTAGGCATTCTTGCACAGTAATTCGTTCAAAAAAATCTCAACATATATGTCACGAAACTTACTAGAAAACTTTAACCATCGAACGATACAATAAAATATGCAAGAAGCCTGATTTCTAACAGCAGGTGGAAATTTTCGAAATGTGAGTAAACACCTTTAAATATTGGTTTCATACTGTTGTCTAAAAATTGACATTTTGAAACCGTTGTTTTTTTTTGGAAGACGCGTACTTAAGAACGGTAAAGTATCGTTATTCTCAAGCCCACATTCAAATTCTATGGATGGGTGTTTTGAGTTGGAATATACTGTAAGAACCAATTCACATTGGATCTGTCTGGACCTAAACAAATCGACATTAAAAAACATAACTATACAATCATCGTCATAATAGAGCGCTTACGAAATAGAGGCATAAATGAGTTTGAAACCAATTTCAAACTTTTTTTCAAAATTTCAGAGAGGCTTTGAAACCAATTTCTCATGATAACAAAAAAGGTAAATGTTAACAAAGAAAGATAAATGTTGACTGTCTAAAGAACAGTCCAAAGGACAGTATTTCAAGATGCATTCATACTTCGTCCAAAGGAAAACGTCCAAAGGACATTGAGATAGTTTAGAGGACAGTTTGAATTGTCCAAAACTTGTTCTTTGAACACTTTGGACGAAGTATGAATCAGCCTTTATTAGTAGAAAAATTTTTCTGTGCTTTGTTAAATAGTTTTCTCTAACGACATATTGAAGAAAAGAGATTTAATATCAAAACTCAATAGAAAAAAGGTTTACTTAAAGGAGACGTATCTGATTTGAAAGAACAAACTTCTTTGATTAAAACATAAAAAAATTTCAAATTTCTGAAAAGTTTTTAATCTGAAATTATTGTAGTAAATTATGGTGTGCTTTTTTATCTTTTTTATGCTTTAACTATTTTATTTGCTTATATATTTTTGAATAAATTATACTGACATTTTAAATTCTATTTTATCATGTTCTACATTTTTTTTAAATTTAGCAAAGTTGCTAAAGATGGTCCTATATAATGTCAAAATATTCAAGTTTTATATTTTAAATCTTTTAGTCTTATTAGTATGGTTACATTGAAATTTTTATTTTTCAGAAATGAAAAAAAAACAAAAGTTTTATTGTTTAAATCTTTTAGTTTTATTATAATTTTTTCTATTTCTAAGAATCAGAGATTTCACTGCATTGAAATTTCTAATTCTTAGAAATTGAAAAAAATTAAACAACAGAATAGAATAGAAAAAATATAATAGAGGATCAACTAATATGTCGTGACTTTTGTGTAATATTGCTTCCGCACCTGATGTGTTTTGTTTAAAATTAAAAGAATCCATTTTGTAGATACGTTAAGAGGACAAGCCAATTCTAAAAAATTTACAATAAGTACTAAGTTAATATTCTAGAAATATTTAATGTTTTATTAAGTTGTTTTATCTATATTTTATAAAGTGTGTTTTATAAATTTCAAATCCTCTTGTCTAATCTATCTATGTATGTTTAAGCGTGCAGTTTTATTAAAGCTATAAAACGTTTAAAGTGTATTTATTTCGCACAAAGCAGGATACGCAAGGCCGATATCACGCAGCACTTATTTCGCAACCAAATAGTACATATAAAAATATTATTAAGCAATATTATCACAATGCAGCGTGTCTCAGTCGGTACTTGATCCAGAAACCTCTAGTATGCAAGTCGTAAGACCTGCCACTGCGCCACAACCTTGACAAAAATGATTAAGACCGTAAAAACCTTTGAGTTTAACATATTTTGATAACAATAAAGTGGATTTATACAAAAGTTTTTATACGTGTATAGAGTTTAATGTTAGTTTTATAGTGTTATCATTATCGTCTGAATTAACCGTATTGTTAGCGAGATAAGGTCATCTACAAAATGTTTACATTCTCAATCATTTTTGAACTTTTTGTTGCTGCAAATTTAAGTTATCATTGTAATTTTTCGATAATCTATGTTAGATTGTTTTCTCATTTATTTTTAATTTCTTGTAATTTACTTATTTTAAAGTTTTTGTGATGTCTGTACAAAAATTTTGTGAGAATTTTTACCGGATATATCCGAGCATTTATGAGTCATCATTACGGTCAATACTAAAAATACCGGGTCCCCAAAAACAAAATTTTTGGCACTAGTAGGAGATAAAAAAAGCCGTTAAGTATGCTCTTTCTTAGCATAAACTTTTGAGATTATTTGCTAAAAAATTAATCAAAAGTGGGTCAATGAATTTCTTAAATGACGTGTGTAATGCGCGCGCTTTTTTCGATTAAAAAAAAACTGTTTAGAAGTTGCGCTATTTTTAAAACGCGTGGCACGTTCTACACACAAACTAAAATAGACAAATTATGGCAGACCCCCCACATCTGGGGGGCGGCAGCCCCCCAGACCTTCCTTCAGGGTTAGTATTTACCTCTCCCCAGACCGTCCCCCCGAAATAAAATCCTGGGCACGCCACTGGGTCATCAGCGTAGGTAAGCTCATCAGTGTAGGTAAGTGTAGGTCATCAGTGTAAGCTTTGCAACGATATCTCATTTAGCCCAATTTTTTGCTGGTTGAGGAGGAAGTTTGTTCCCTTTTTTAGTAAAAAAAAACGTTGTCCAGCATTAAGATGTCCAAAAAACGTGAAATTTTGGTTTTACATTGACTAATTACTCTTATCAATAAGTTACCTTATTGATACCTTGTCTTACCAAAAAACGTGACATTTTGGTTTTACATTGGCTAATTACTCTTATCAGTAAGTTCGAGCCAATTTAAAGACAAAATTTTTTTAAGTTTCAAAATCCATAGGGTTCAAAATCCATCTGGTGAAACGCGTTGTCCAGTGTAAAGATGTCCATGTAAGTTGTTTCAAAATTTCAACCTCTTACAACATTCCCTGGGGTATAAGCTTTCCAACGATACCTCATTCACTTTAATCCTTTGCGTAGTTGGGGAGGAGTTAGGGAACACACAGACAGACAGACAGACACACACACACACACACAGACATTACGTCTATTTATATATAAATTACTTAATGTGGAACCTAAATTCAGATTTTTTTAAGAGCTACAGTTGGTTAATTTTTGTATATTTTGTAAAAACGTGAAATTTAAAAAAAAACTTGCGTTCTTATTTGTTTTTAAAAAAAGGTCATTACCGCACAATTTTAATTGGTCCCTTTATGTTTGTATTCTGATTTCCGGTGTCAGCCAGATATAATTCAACCATAATAAAGAGTGCTAGGTTAGCACTTTGTTTAAAATTCTCGATTAATGTTTTAATTTTTCTTTTATTTTCTGACGAAATTTCAATAATATAATTCTAGTTTAAATGCCATAAATTAATATTTTAATAATTTTATGCAAATTGTTTGTTTTTATAATACAAGTTATCCCTAGATAGAAATTAACAAAAGTGCGCCAATCACGTAATTTCTAAAACTCATTTGCTCTATTTCTTTACAAAAAAATTAATAAGTTTTAGTAAAACAGGTAAATTTATTAAAATGCATCGATTATTGAAATGATGTAAAAAAGAACTAAATAAAAATAAAAGTTTATTAAATGTTTAATTAAAATTAAAAGTTTATTTACCTAGAGACGTAGTCTTATCCAACTCACTTGCAATTTTTATCAAAAAACTTAATAAAATAAATTTGCAAAATAATTTGTAATAATTTTCTATGGTAAATGTGCAGTTTTTGCGTTTAAATCTGTTGTTTATATGTATATTTTTCATACAATCAAAAATATTATTGTGTGTTAAAAAACATTAAGAAAAACTTTTAACTTTAGTAATTGTATAATATCATTAATTGTTAACCGTTGCTTTTTTATGATTATATTGTGATCTCTGTTAAGCAACCTTTGCAACAAAATATAGGTAAATAATATTTTCATATACTTACTAATATTCTTTTTTGTGTGTTTTTTTTTGATATTATGGTGTTGTTGCTTTTTTTTTACTAGTGTAGTGATAACCTTTGATTTTGTTTTTGTCTTAAATATTGTACAAAATTTGTTGCTGATGTAGTAACGTGTACAATAAACTTATTTTATTCTATTCTATTCTATTCTATTCTATTCTAAATTACAAATATTAAATTTTAGTCGTGCTTTTCACAAAAACCATTTTTTGTTGAATTCCAATGAATTTAAAAACAAAATAAAAAATTGTTTAAATAATAAATTAATGGATAGTTTAATTCTTTTAAGTGGTTATTTTTCATTTTTTAACTCTGTGGTGTGCGGATTTTGCATCAGACGCCATATTGCCACGTAGCTTTTATTGCTGCGCATTCAAATATCTTTTCCGTAATGAGTTTTAACGTTATTATGGCAGAGCCTACAAAAAAATAATCTCACAAAATTTTATGGCTTTAGTTTATTACAAAATACAAGACAACATCCACTATGGTGAAATTATTAACTTTTATACTCCCATAGTAGTAAACAAACTAAACTTGAATGCCACCAGGAAGCGACATTACTTAAACACTGAATGTTGTTGGATTAATGCCAGCAGTTCATTTCAAATCTATTTGCAAATACTTGAACTGGTTAAAATAAAAAAATAAAGATATAAATAAAAATATACTAATTTATATTTGAAAACGTCATTTATTGTGCCGAAAAATATTTAAAAAAGCATAAAAAGATTACTTTCTGTCATAATATATGTTTTTTACCTTTGTTTTTATATTAATATATTCATGTAGAATAAATATTAGAGATTTTGTATAAGATTTTGGCACATCTTATGTAACTGAACTGACTCAGTTTGCTACATTTAAATTAAAACGAAATTAAAAACATTCAATATCACTCTAGCTGTATTTTTCACCAACTTCAGGCCGCCTAATGAAATTAATTCAAAATACAATGGGCATTTCCGTTATTGTTTTTTTATTTTTTATAATTATTCTGGGGTGGTATGCTGAAGGTTTAATCCCTTAAAATTAATCTGAGATTAGCGATTGTCGACACACCACACAGTAAAAGCCGGTTCACACCGGACAGGTAGCTAATAGGTGACGCACAGCGCACACTCTTCATACCGCAGCAACAATAACGGTGTAATGATGTAAACGCGCGCGTTCACTGTCCGCTATCCACTGCCACCCCGGTGTGAACCGGCCTTAAGCATACTGACAGTATTGATTGAATAATCTAGGTTAACGAAGTTAATAGACTTAATCTTAGATTAAATCGTCAGTAATTCGAGATTAGCAAGAAAAATTCATTTAAAAACTCTATTAAGCCCTCAGTACTGATCATTTTGAGGTCATTTTACGATATTATTAGAAGAAAGTTTCACCATAATATTTTTTTAAAATAAATATTTTAGATTTTTCAAAAATCTGGTGAAAATTAGAATCCGTATCATACATATATCCGTTGTTCACTGAAAATTTTCTGAAAAAATATGAAATCTTGTAACTTTGGGTGCAATATTTTAGCAGCGTTAGCTTATAAAATGAAAAAAACAAGTCTGTTGCTGGAACAAACGGTTTTGACATAATTTTTTTTTCATTAGAACAATACAAAATAAGCCCATTAGTAATTAAAGAGTTAGTAAAAGGCTCATATGACATTTTGTCATGCTTTTATCAGTTTTAGGTAAAATATATAACATATCTTTTTTTGGATAAAACATTAGCAACGAAGGCTAAACGTTTATCGTCCACATAGCATTTAGAAGAGCTTTCAATTTTAACTTTGGTCATCGTAAGTGGAAAACATAAACGAATAAATACAAAATTTATAAAATATCACTAAACCCAAAAGCCGCATGGAAACGAAACAACAAATTTAACAAGCCAAGATTTTCGCGAAAAATTCTTAAACAAATCATGGGTGGCGCGGGAGCGCCACGGGGCGATTTAGCCCCGTGGCGCCGCGCCAACCATTATTAGAGAACGTGGGTAAATTTTTAAATTCAGAACCTTTTTCTTCTTCTTCTTCTTCTTCTTCTTATTATTATTATTATTATTAATCCAACGCTCCATCCTTAAAAGTGATATTCCTCATTCGTTACTGATTGATGAAAAATAAACATGGGTTCATTAGAAAGAAGAAGGAATTACGCAATTTTCTTTTTAGGAAGCACTTTTTTCATTTAGGTCCTTGTTATCGATTTATTGATCAAAATAAAAAATTTGAAAAATAGACAAATAAAAAACCTCAACCGCACAATAACAGCCTTTTGGCAACAATAAGGATTGTACAGAGCAGACAACCAACATCCCACCAACAAACCGCACAAAAAAAGCAGACGGGTTTTAATTGGTGGCAGAAACGGAACCAGTTCCCAGCGCCATCTGCTTCAACCGTGCGGAAAACGGCAAAAACAACAGAGTACTTTTTTTAATTCTTGCATTACTGATGACAAAATTAATTCAAAGTTTTATTTATTAAAAAATAATAATAAGCGTCGATGGCGCGGGAGCGCCACGCGCCGGTAATTATCGGTGGTGCGGGATGCCACATTGCAATTTAACCCACGGCACCGCGCCAACTATACTTAGAGAACGTGAGTAAATTTTGTAATTCATGTTCATCATATTCTTGTTATTATTATTATTTTTATTTTAAAAACTATAATTGCAATCATTGGCGCACGGCATCGCGCCAACTATATTTAGAGAATGTTGATAAACTTTGCCTGGAGCGCAACTACACCGCACTAATTATAATTAGAAAGACGTGGGTAAATTTTGTAATTTAAATTTTATCTTCTTCTTCTTTATTATTTTTTATTTAAAAAAATATATCTCGGCACCGGAATGATTATAGACATATGTCATTGCCCACTTAAAACTATAGTTTATTAGGCTATTTTTTATTTTAATTTAATTCAAAAAAAGTAGTAGACTAGCCATGAAAAATGCTCTATAAATAGAGCAGGAAAAAGGGGCGATTTCCACCCGGCCGAATGTTTAGACAGAAAAGATCTAGACTAGTCTTTGAATTGGCTCAAACTTATTGGAAAGTGTAATTAGGCAATGTAAAGCCAAAATATTATGTTTTTTTTAGAAAAAATGAACAAGGACATCTTTATACTCGACAACGTTTTTTCACTAAAGAAGGGAATGACGTTGCTCTTCAACCACCAAAGGAATTGGGCTAAATAAGATATCATTGCAATGCTTATAGCAAGGGGAGTGTCATAAAAAAGTTGGCATTTTGAAATTTCGCATGGACATCTTTCTAGCCTGGACAAGATATTTTCATAAAAGAGAAACCTATGGACTTTCGAAATTTTCATGGACATCTATTGCCCGCCGCCGCCCCCCCCCCCCAGGAAAAGGCATTTTCACTTACCGCAACAAAGGGCACAACCATTTTCACCAAAAACAACCATTTTCCCTATGGATTTTGGAACTTAAAAAAATTTTTGTCTTTGAATTGGCTCAAACTTATTGGAAAGTGTAATTAGGCAATGTAAAGCCAAAATATTATGTTTTTTAGAAAAATGAACATGGACATCTTTATACTCGACAACGTTTTTTCACTAAAAAAGGGAATGACGTTGCTTTTCAACCACCAAAGGGATTGGGCTAAATAAAATATCATTGCAACGTTTATAGCAAGGGGAGTGTCATAAAAAATTTGGGATTTTGAAAAATTTTGCATGGACATATTTAGCCTGGACAAGATATTTTCACAAAAGGGGAACCTATGGACTTTCTAAATTGAATTTTTTTTCTTTGAATTGGCTCAAACCTATTGATAAGAGTAATTAGCCAATGTAAAACCAGAATGTCATGTTTTTTTTGAAAAAAAATATATATATATATTATTCTCAGTATTTTGAACATTTTTATTTATTTGGCTTGTTCTCATGTAAACAAATATGGATTCTTTTATTTTCAAACAAAACACAATAGACTCGAAAATAATTTACACAAAACTAAGTCATATTAGTTAATCCGACTTGTCTTGCTAATTTTTTATAATTGCTTTTGCGTCCAATAACTTTTAATAATAGAAAAGCATCGATTTGAATACACTGTAACAATACACATTTAAATAATATGTTAGAAGTAGTGACCACATTTATTCCAATAATTTTTTTAATATGTTTGTTTTTTTTTACAATTTTCTACTTACGTTGTTAGGTGTTTTTTTATAAATTTCCTTTCTCTTCCCTTGTCTTTGTATGGTATAGATGTTTAAGTGTGCATTTAGTTTTCCATTGCTACTATCATTTTGTCTGATTTTTTATTGCTGCACCTTTTAATCTATTGTAAAAATTTTTTAATCCAACGAACAACTGTTGCAGCCACGTTGGGTTTACCTTTAATTACTCTAACCAATAAGTTTAAGCCAATTCAACGACAAAATTTTTTTTAATTTCCAAATTCCATAGGGCCCCCGTTTTGTGCAAATGCGTTGTCCAGCCCAAGGATGTCTCTGGCCTTTAAGTTTTGCAATGATATCTCATTTAGCCCAATTTTTTTTCTGGTTGGGGAGGAAGGTCGTTTTAATTTTTAATGAAAAAACGTTGTCCAGCATCAAGATTTTCTTGTTAATCTTACAAAAAAAACATGACATTCTGTTTTTACATTGGCTAATTACTCTTATAAATAAGTTTCAAAGACAAAAAAAAAATCAATTTCGAAAGTCCATAGGTTTCTCTTTTATGAAAATATCTTGTCCAGGCTAAAGATGTCCATGCAAAATTTCAAAATCCCAACTTTTTTATGACACTCCCCTTGCTATAAGCATTGCAATGATATCTTATTTAGCCCAATTCCTTTGGTGGTTGAAGAGCAACGTCATTCCCTTCTTTAGTGAAAAAACGTTGTCGAGTATAAAGATGTCCATGTTCATTTTTTTCTAAAAAAACATAATATTTTGGCTTTACATTGCCTAATTACACTTTCCAATAAGTTTGAGCCAATTCAAAGACTAGTCCACATCTTTTCTGTCTAAACATTCGTCCGGGGAAAAATCGCCCCTTTTTCCTGCTCTATTCTTAGAGCATTTTTCAAGGCTAGTCTACCACTTTTTTGAATTAAATTAAATTAAAAAATAGCCTAATAAACCATAGTTTTAAGTGGGCAATGACATATGTTTATAATCATTCCGGTGCCGAGATATATTTTTTTAAATAAAAAATAATAAGAAGAAGAAGATAAATTTAAATTACAAAATTTACCCACGTTTTTTAATTATAGTTAGTGCGGTGCAGTTGCGCTCCAGGCAAATTTTATCTACATTCTCTAAATATAGTTGGCGCGATGCCGTGCGCCAATGATTGCAATTATAGTTTTTAAAATAATAATAATAATAATAACAAGAATATGATGAACATGAATTACAAAATTTACTCACGTTCTCTAAGTATAGTTGGCGCGGTGCCGTGGGTTAAATTGCAATGTGGCATCCCGCACCACCGATAATTACCGGCGCGTGGCGCTCCCGCGCCATCGACGCTTATTATTATTTTTTAATAAATAAAACTTTGAATTAATTTTGTCATCAGTAATGCAAGAATTAAAAAAAGTACTCTGTTGTTTTTGCCGTTTTCCGCACGGTTGAAGCAGATGGCGCTGGGAACTGGTTCCGTTTCTGCCACCAATTAAAACCCGTCTGCTTTTTTTGTGCGGTTTGTTGGTGGGATGTTGGTTGTCTGCTCTGTACAATCCTTATTGTTGCCAAAAGGCTGTTATTGTGCGGTTGAGGTTTTTTATTTGTCTATTTTTCAAATTTTTTATTTTGATCAATAAATCAATAACAAGGACCTAAATGAAAAAAGTGCTTCCTAAAAAGAAAATTGCGTAATTCCTTCTTCTTTCTAATGAACCCATGTTTATTTTTCATCAATCAGTAACGAATGAGGAATATCACTTTTAAAGGAGCACTGTCACAAATCAAATTCCTATAACGCCCGAACCGGTCTGCTCCTTTAATACCAAACCTACCTAACTCAGTTTTGGTATTTAGAGTGCTCCGCTACAAGGCTACAATATTTTTAAATTTTAGCTGAATCGGTTCAGTATTTAAGGAGCAGTCCGGTTCGGGCGTTATAGGAAATTGATTTGTGACAGTGCTCCTTTAAGGATGGAGCGTTCGAATAATAATAATAATAAGAAGAAGAAGAAGAAAAAGGTTCTGAATTTAAAAATTTACCCACGTTCTCTAATAATGGTTGGCGCGGCGCCACGGGGCTAAATCGCCCCGTGGCGCTCCCGCGCCACCCATGATTTGTTTAAGAATTTTTCGCGAAAATCTTGGCTTGTTAAATTTGGTGTTTCGTTTCCATGCGGCTTTTGGGTTTAGTGATATTTTATAAATTTTGTATTTATTCGTTTATGTTTTCTACTTACGATGACCAAAGCTCAAATTGAAAGCTCTTCTAGATGCTATGTGGACGATAAACGTTTAGCCTTCGTTGCTAATGTTTTATCCAAAAAAAGATATGTTATATATTTTACCTAAAACTGATAAAAGCATGACAAAATGTCATATGAGCCTTTTACTAACTCTTTAATTACTAATGGGCTTATTTTGTATTGTTCTAATGAAAAAAAAAAATTATGTCAAAACCGTTTGTTCCAGCAACAGACTTGTTTTTTTTTATTTTATAAGCTAACGCTGCTAAAATATTGCACCCAAAGTTACAAGATTTCATATTTTTTCAGAAAATTTTCAGTGAACAACGGATATATGTATGATACGGATTCTAGTTTTCACCAGATTTTTGAAAAATCTAAAATATTTATTGTAAAAAAATTTTATGGTGAAACTTTCTTCTAATAATATCGTAAAATGACCTCAAAATGATCAGTACTGAGGGCTTAATAGAGTTTTTAAATGAATTTTTCTTGCTAATCTTGAATTACTGACGATTTAATCTAAGATTAAGTCTATTAACTTCGTTAACCTAGATTATTCAATCAATACTGTTAGTATGCTTAAGGCCGGTTCACACCGGGGTGGCAGTGGATAGCGGACAGTGAACGCGCGCGTTTACATCATTACACCGTTATTGTTGCTGCGGTATGAAGAGTGTGCGCTGTGCGTCACCTATTAGCTACCTGTCCGTTGTGAACCGGCCTTTACTGTGTGTCGACAATCGCTAATCTCAGATTAATTTTAAGGGATTAAACCTTCAGCATACCACCCCAGAATAATTATAAAAAATAAAAAAAACAATAACGGAAATGCCCATTGTATTTTGAATTAATTTCATTAGGCGGCCTGAAGTCGGTGAAAAATACAGCTAGAGTGATATTGAATGTTTTTAATTTCGTTTTAATTTGAATGTAGCAAACTGAGTCAGTTCAGTTACATAAGATGTGCCAAAATCTTATACAAAATCTCTAATATTTATTCTACATGAATATATTAATATAAAAACAAAGGTAAAAAACATATATTATGACAGAAAGTAATCTTTTTATGCTTTTTTAAATATTTTTCGGCACAATAAATGACGTTTTCAAATATAAATTAGTATATTTTTATTTATATCTTTATTTTTTTATTTTAACCAGTTCAAGTATTTGCAAATAGATTTGAAATGAACTGCTGGCATTAATCCAACAACATTCAGTGTTTAAGTAATGTCGCTTCCTGGTGGCATTCAAGTTTAGTTTGTTTACTACTATGGGAGTATAAAAGTTAATAATTTCACCATAGTGGATGTTGTCTTGTATTTTGTAATAAACTAAAGCCATAAAATTTTGTGAGATTATTTTTTGTAGGCTCTGCCATAATAACGTTAAAACTCATTGCGGAAAAGATATTTGAATGCGCAGCAATAAAAGCTACCTGGCAATATGGCGTCTGATGCAAGATCCGCACACCACAGAGTTAAAAAATAAAAAATAACCACTTAAAAGAATTAAACTATCCATTAATTTATTATTTAAACAATTTTTTTATTTTGTTTTTAAATTAATTGGAATTCAACAAAAAATGGTTTTTGTGAAAAGCACGACTAAAATTTAATATTTGTAATTTAGAATAGAATAGAATAGAATAGAATAGAATAAAATAAGTTTATTGTACACGTTACTACATCAGCAACAAATTTTGTAAAATATTAAAGACAAAAACAAAATCAAAGGTTATCACTACACTAGTAAAAAAAAAGCAACAACACCATAATATCAAAAAAAAACACACAAAAAAGAATATTAGTAAGTATATGAAAATATTATTTACCTATATTTTGTTGCAAAGGTTGCTTAACAGAGATCACAATATAATCATAAAAAAACAATGGTTAACAATTATTGATATTCTACAATTACTAAAGTTAAAAGTTTTTCTTAATGTTTTTTAACACACAATAATATTTTTGATTGTATGAAAAATATACATATAAACAACAGATTTAAACGCAAAAACTGCACATTTACCATAGAAAATTATTACAAATTATTTTGTAAATTTATTTTATTAAGTTTTTTGATAAAAATTGCAAGTGAGTTGGATAAGACTACGTCTCTAGGTAAATAAACTTTTAATTTTAATTAAACATTTAATAAACTTTTATTTTTATTTAGTTCTTTTTTACATCATTTCAATAATCGATGCATTTTAATAAATTTACCTGTTTTACTAAAACTTATTAATTTTTTTGTAAAGAAATAGAGCAAATGAGTTTTAGAAATTACGTGATTGGCGCACTTTTGTTAATTTCTATCTAGGGATAACTTGTATTATAAAAACAAACAATTTGCATAAAATTATTAAAATATTAATTTATGGCATTTAAACTAGAATTATATTATTGAAATTTCGTCAGAAAATAAAAGAAAAATTAAAACATTAATCGAGAATTTTAAACAAAGTGCTAACCTAGCACTCTTTATTATGGTTGAATTATATCTGGCTGACACCGGAAATCAGAATACAAACATAAAGGGACCAATTAAAATTGTGCGGTAATGACCTTTTTTTAAAAACAAATAAGAACGAAAGTTTTTTTTTAGATTTCACGTTTTTACAAAATATACAAAAATTAACCAACTGTAGCTCTTAAAAAAATCTGAATTTAAGTTCCACATTAAGTAATTTATATATAAATAGACGTAATGTCTGTGTGTGTGTCTGTCTGTCTGTCTGTCTGTGTGTTCCCTAACTCCTCCCCAACTACGCAAAGGATTAAAGTGAATGAGGTATCGTTGGAAAGCTTATACCCCAGGGAATGTTGTAAGAGGTTGAAATTTTGAAACAACTTACATGGACATCTTTACACTGGACAACGCGTTTTCACCAGATGGACCTATGGATTTTGAAACTTAAAAAAAATTTTGCCTTTAAATTGGCTCGAACTTACTGATAAGAGTAATTAGCCAATGTAAAACCAAAATGTCACGTTTTTTGGTAAGACAAGGTATCAATAAGGTAACTTATTGATAAGAGTAATTAGTCAATGTAAAACCAAAATTTCACGTTTTTTGGACATCTTAATGCTGGACAACGTTTTTTTTACTAAAAAAGGGAACAAACTTCCTCCTCAACCAGCAAAAAATTGGGCTAAATGAGATATCGTTGCAAAGCTTACACTGATGACCTACACTTACCTACACTGATGAGCTTACCTACGCTGATGACCCAGTGGCGTGCCCAGGATTTTATTTCGGGGGGACGGTCTGGGGGGAGGTAAATACTAACCCTGAAGGAAGGTCTGGGGGGCTGCCGCCCCCCAGATGTGGGGGGTCTGCCATAATTTGTCTATTTTAGTTTGTGTGTAGAACGTGCCACGCGTTTTAAAAATAGCGCAACTTCTAAACAGTTTTTTTAAATCGAAAAAAGCGCGCGCATTACACACGTCATTAAAAAAATTCATTGACCCACTTTTGATTAAATTTTTAGCAAATAATCTGAAAAGTTTATGCTAAGAAAGAGCATCGGCTTTTTTTATCTCCTACTAGTGCCAAAAATTTTGTTTTTGGGGACCCGGTATTTTTAGTATTGACCGTAATGATGACTCATAAATGCTCGGATATATCCGGTAAAAATTCTCACAAAATTTTTGTACAGACATCACAAAAACTTTAAAATAAGTAAATTACAAGAAATTAAAAATAAATGAGAAAACAATCTAACATAGATTATAGAAAAATTACAATGATAACTTAAATTTGCAGCAACAAAAAGTTCAAAAATGATTGAGAATGTAAACATTTTGTAGATGACCTTATCTCGCTAACAATACGGTTAATTCAGACGATAATGATAACACTATAAAACTAACATTAAACTCTATACACGTATAAAAACTTTTGTATAAATCCACTTTATTGTTATCAAAATATGTTAAACTCAAAGGTTTTTACGGTCTTAATCATTTTTGTCGAGGTTGTGGCGCAGTGGCAGGTCTTACGACTTGCATACTAGAGGTTTCTGGATCAAGTACCGACTGAGACACGCTGCATTGTGATAATATTGCTTAATAATATTTTTATATGTACTATTTGGTTGCGAAATAAGTGCTGCGTGATATCGGTCTTGCGTATCCTGCTTTGTGCGAAATAAATACACTTTAAACGTTTTATAGCTTTAATAAAACTGCACGCTTAAACATACATATATACATAGATAGATTAGACAAGAGGATTTGAAATTTATAAAACACACCTTATAAAATATAGATAAAACAACTTAATAAAACATTAAATATTTCTAGAATATTAACTTAGTACTTATTGTAAATTTTTTAGAATTGGCTTGTCCTCTTTACGTATCTACAAAATGGATTCTTTTAATTTTAAACAAAGCACATCAGGTGCGGAAGCAATATTACACAAAAGTCACGACATATTAGTTGATCCTCTATTATATTTTTTCTATTCTATTCTGTTGTTTAATTTTTTTCTATTTGTAAGAATTAGAAATTTCAATGCAGTGAAATCTCTGATTCTTAGAAATAGAAAAAATTATAATAAAACTAAAAGATTTAAACAATAAAACTTTTGTTTTTTTTCATTTCTGAAAAATAAAAATTTCAATGTAACCATACTAATAAGACTAAAAGATTTAAAATATAAAACTTGAATATTTTGACATTATATAGGACCATCTTTAGCAACTTTGCTAAATTTAAAAAAAATGTAGAACATGATAAAATAGAATTTAAAATGTCAGTATAATTTATTCAAAAATATATAAGCAAATAAAATAGTTAAAGCATAAAAAAGATAAAAAAGCACACCATAATTTACTACAATAATTTCAGATTAAAAACTTTTCAGAAATTTGAAATTTTTTTATGTTTTAATCAAAGAAGTTTGTTCTTTCAAATCAGATACGTCTCCTTTAAGTAAACCTTTTTTCTATTGAGTTTTGATATTAAATCTCTTTTCTTCAATATGTCGTTCAAGAAAGTTATTTTAACAAAGCACAGGAAAATTTTTCTACTAATAAAGGCTGATTCATACTTCGTCC
>JASAMX010016500.1:0-18700 GCA_030248175.1 Microlaimidae sp. YZB2_3
ATGCACTGGCTGCAGGCTTTGAAGAAACGTTTTGGGTTGGTTTAGACCCTATCTTATTTAGGATTTACATTAAAATTTTACAGAGAAAAATATTAAAAATGGGAGCATAGTGCTAAACCCCCTGCCCAATCATTCAGTAAACCTGCACATATGACACTTGTACACAGAAGCAAAATTTACATATAAACACATACCGAGGTATAACAGCATTTTTACCAGAATTTTAGATGAAAATATATACGTTTTCAAAAATACACTTTTTAGCAAAATATACGCTTATGTAAATATATTTTACGCTTCTTAAGCAATTACTTAAAATTGTCAAGGGTGGAAATTACAGGTTTGGAGATCAATATAATTTCTAAAGTAAGATAACGGCATGTTTTTAAAACGACTTTTGAGATCTGTTTATTAAAGCAGTTTTTTATATATTTTTCAAAATTAGAGTTATATTTAATTCGTCTACTTAGTTAGGAAAGCGTGTGAAAACCCAGTGAACACCTCTTTCCCGAGGAACACTGCCCTTTTGCAGTCTTCGCATATTTTATAGAACGCGGGGGAAATCAGGGCAAGATGAGGATAAAATTCCAAGAGGTAGGTGTTGCTCCATATGTAGGTAGTCACGAACCAAACTCCTCGAGGAGAGAATACAAGCTCGGTCCAATGGTCAACTGCACCGAATTGGTTTAAGCCGAACTTCAAGATTGGCCGTGTTTTATACCCAACTTTACATTTGCTGACAAACGGGTAGAAGGTGGCGAGAATTTGATACATTTACACAATTTTTTTGTTCACTAACCACCTGGGCGCCGACATGCCTACTTTACACTTTTATTTTGAAACCGTGCACGAAAAGTTCTGGACCAAACCTTGCAGAAAAACCACAACCTAAATTTTAAAACCCTTTTTAATTTCATCCCATTGGTTCACCACCAACCACGAGTGCTAACTTTACTTTTGTTGCAAAGGGCCGAAACCCGGGAATTACGACCAATTAGGACCAATTAACCCAGCTTCGCGCCCAATGAGCGCATGTTCTCTCTCTGGCTTTCCCGCTCTTGATGTACAAAAAACCAATTAACGGTACCCACGCAAGAAGCCACGATTTGCAACACGCAATGCCACCACACAGCACTACTCAACGCTAACTCCGCACCATTATGCATGTGGCACTGGGAGTATGGAATGACTAAATTGTACTGACACATGGACCGTCATTATATTTACATAATACAAGTTTTTACATATAAAATGAACCAAGTACATTTACATAAACTCATTACTGTTACTAAATAACACAATTTGACATATTTACGAAACAATTTTACATTTACACAAACACGTTACTGGTACTAAATTACGCAATTTTACATAATTACGAAAGGAAGCACCCAGATAAGCCGCCCGTCCGTAACCGACCGTAATAACCGCGCGGGTTGGGACATTCGGCGGGGCCCACGCTGCAACTGCTTGTTTTTGGCTGGGAGGCGTTTAGTTTAGTGTTTCGCGATACTAATAGTATACGGTTATTTATTAAAAAACCATTATTAACCATTTTCGTTATTTTGGCGTCCTTGCTGCTCTTCCTATACTCATTCACTATTAACACCCGTTGATAAAATAGAACAGAATTAAAAATTTAGTAGTACTGGCAATTTATTTTCCAACTTTGTTGATTAATACAATAGTTTTTTAATATATTTAGTAGAGTTCCTGCTTTTAAAACATTTGCTAGAAGTGAATCCATGTATTTTACTCGTTGGTTAAAAAAGTATTTATGAGGTAAAATAAAGTGATATTCGACAGAAAAAATACGAAAAAAGATTAGATGTTTTTAAATTTCTTATGTTATATTGGGTGATACAGGGCTTTAGTCTGTAATCTTCATCTTCCCTAAATCATCAAGGGACGAGGTTTGGTGCACTATTACCCGCTAGTTTTACAGTGTGATTCGCATTAAAGGGTTGTAATTTGGAAAAATTATCACAATCATAGGTGGGCAGCGGGCAAATATGGATGTGGGAGATTATACCCCCAAAATCTCAAAAATTCTGACACCCTCTCACCTAAAGCTTTGGATTTCCTGACCCTCTTTAAAAATTTGTTGGTCTCACTCTCACTACACTACATTATGATTTTTGACTGCTATTGTTTTAGGGTAATACATCCGCTCATTTGTGATCACAAAAGAAGTTTTTTCAATGTATAAATCATACATTGAACAAATTTAAGTCTTTTTAATTCATGATTTTAAAAAAGGTAGTTAAATCAAGATTTGTAGTTGCAAACGGAATATTTTACATACAAAGCAAACTACACAGGTAAAAACTCCTTACCCTTTTCAGAAGCTTTGTGTCTTTTAACAAATACAAGTTTTATACGGGCGCACTCGGCTCAAAGACATGCCAAACTTAGGTTTAAAAGGTGGGAATGAGTAAAATGAATTAGGTTTTTTCTGCATCGTATGTAAAGCCCCAGATAAATTAATTTTAGACCGACCTTCCTAGTCTGTTGTCCGAATCAGTATAGTCGGCCAGTCCGTTGAAAGACACAGTTTTACAAAAACCTTTTTATTAAAATTTTATATTTTGAAAAACAGAATGTGTAACGTCAAAAATGCATTAGGATTTTTAAATGTTCAACTGTGTGTTGAACTTAAACAAAGCAGTTGTTTGTTCTAATTATATGTTAAAAAATTCACAGTGTGGATTTTTTATCAGAAAAATATTTACAACGATCTGTGGAATAATTTAAATTTTTTTAAATTGAATCTAAAGTTTCTTGAGAGTATTTCCACATACTACTGTCGAATATTTCATTGTTTCTTGAATTCCAACATGTGCATTATTCCACATATTGATAACGCATTTGCAAACAAAAAAGATTCAGGCAGAAAAATAATCACTACTATCTGTGAATTATTAATCTTTAGTTTGTTAAATAATCTACTTGAAAGTTTTTCAACTTAATACTTTCGAGTATTACAACGTCTGTATTTGTATTATTCCATCAGCATTACGTAGAAAAACTTTCAGGTAGAACATTCAATAAATTTTAGATTATTCCACGCGGTGACTATTTTCCGTTTGAATGTTTTTTTTTTGTTTGGAAATGCTTTGTTAATATTTGAAAAATTTCCCACAATAGAATTCAACAAAACCGTGGAATATTCGACAGTATTACGTATCAAACCTTTCATGTAGGTTATTCAACGAACTGTAGATTATTGCACGCGTCGCAGTGAATACTTTTACCTGATGAAAAATCTACGCTTTGATTTTTTAACATTTAATCAAAACAAAAATTCAATACACAGCCGAGGATTTTTTCTTACTCTTATAACTTGTAACTTGTAACTAACTTGTAATGTGCAAAGTTGTTTTGCAAAATATTCGTTGCTTTCAAAAGGTTTTTTTTTAAATTTTTTAGCGGGGGATACGAAGTTCAAACCTGTCGGATGGAATGCGCAGTAAACGAACGAACGCGCCAACTATCGACCCGCCGACCACGGACCCGCCAACCACCGACCCGCCGACCACCGACCCGCCGACCCCGTAAAATATATCGTCGTTATTACGACAGAGAGAGTTGCATTCACTATAAAATCAACGTAACTCTTACTTATAACGTTTATAGTAATTTTGTATTAAAAGATAAAAAAGTCACAGTTACGAGTATTTTAAGAAAATTCTGACTTATTTTGTCATAGTAGCGACGATATTTTTATAAATAGAAATAAAATAAAATTTGAATATAACGTTCCTGCTGAGACCGGTTAATCACTAAATTTAGTGTTAAAATACATCCTTACTTAAAAATAAAACACTAATTTGCAATATAGTTATATAAAAACCGATGGATTTTAATTGCATTTTGCGAGTAAGCCTAGGTAGCTTAAATTTTAAATTTGGTTTAATTTCGATCTGTAAAAAATGAATAGTATTATTTTTCAGAAAAGAAAAACAAAACAAAAATCGCTTGCGGTGTTTAAAGGTGCAGTATACTAATTCATGTGTTAATTTTTATTACTGTTTATAATTAATACTTATAGATGTATTAGGTCACACAGAAAAAAAATTGTATTACATCAGAAATTAATTCTCAACGGTTATTGAGTTATTAACGAGAATACCGCTTGCTTATCTCCAATGTTGTTTTTATACACCATTTTTCAAAAACACAGCATTTCTACAAAATGGATTTTAATAAAACTTAGTAGAAATAATGCGAGGGTAGCTAGGGTACAAAAAAGCTTTAATTTTAAATTTTCTCCAATTCTAAAACTTATTAGATGAATTATGCTATTTCAAAAAAATTATATTTCAAAATTGATGTTTGGTGTTTATTTTATGGTGTGTTTTAGAACAATTTTATTACAAAATTGTTGTTGTGTGGTTGATTCACCTTTTTCCTCCGTCTTTTTTGTGCGTTATTTTCATCGAATTTGATCTTTAAACGGAAAAACACAGAAATTCTTTAAAATATATATATATACGGTATTTCTCTTTAATTTTTGAACTTTAATTTCGCTAAAATTATTGCTTAACTCAAAATTAAACAATTTTTGGAATGCTAAAACATTGGTGCAAATTACTATACAGAGCGACCTCATCTCGCGTTGCCTTCTCACAAAATTAACTGTTAGGCCGCCCATCCCCCTTTTACAACATTAAGAGTGCCCGTTCTTTAATGCGTAATATTAATCCCGATTCTTGTTTTCTAATCACAGTACACAATTGCCTCTATCACTGCCACAATACAGCATTTTCCGAAGAAATTCCCTTTCCCTTAGCGACTTGCGGGTGAGGTTTCGAACCCCCAAAAGAACTATGCTAGTTTTTCCCCTATAACTACGTCAATTCTTTAGGCTCATAATGGATTCTTCAAGATCATTAGAACCCCTCCAAAAGTCAGAACATTCCACCATCTGATACAGACACCTCTAGTATAAGTCTTAAACCGGCTGGGGAGCTGTTCAAACACCATAGAGTGCTATAATTGTCAGGAGGTCTTTCACTTTAAGTGCATAGGCAACTCTAATTTTAAACCGAATGCGTCGACGCGGCAGCTTTTGGAATTACCCGGTCACCATTTCAAATATCTTTGCAAAAAAGCTGCCTGCTCGTTCCCCACCAGAAGTTCACCCCTGAGAGTTCCGTGATCGCAGGATAATAGAAATATATTTAATGTAAATTGTAGAATCAGGACGGCATTTGAAAAACAAGGGCCACTTACACTAAACGATCACAAAAGCGGTACAAAATAGACAAATTAGTCTGGCTTGGGGTTAGAGAAAGTACTAAATTTAAGAAAATTTAGTACCTTGGGATTAGAAAACCTACTTAAATTTTAAAAGAGCTCGGTCCAGTCCTCCAACAATATCGCATAGTTTTTGGTACGGATACCATATTTTGTTTGTGAACAAGTGTGAGCAGGTACTATAATGCATTGTGCGTAAGTGTGAACGGGCCTTTGCTTTATATTAAATTAAAAAAATACTTCCAAAACACATTTTGTAACCAGTACATTTTTCGAATTTCCCAGTTATATCGATACGCTACTTACTGTATAACAACAAATCAAAGTTTATAAATCACAAAAAACATTCCGTTTTGGAAACTAGTCGAAAAAAAGTAGCACTATCAAAACTCAAAAATGTAATTCAAATTCTAATCAAACACAATTTGATAAAAAAAGGAGATGCACTGGTGCCACTAATACCCAATGCTTAAGGAACTCATGGTCGGTCATCGAGCACGGTCACAAAAACTAAAGGGGTGGGGGGCGGTTGGTTACTCCACCGGTGTTTGATTGATTGAGTGATAATTATTGCTCAGGTATAAGGTAGATTGCATTTCGAATTCTGGGCTGGAACTTAGAATGGTGGGTGGTCCAAGTCGAAGCTCCCCCCTTTGTTTTTAAGGGGGTAGACAGACAACTTAACACGAGGTAAAAATTTTTTGAAATATGAAAAGGGGGTCAGGGAGGTCCTGTGTCTGAAGCAAAATACTTTTAAACCATCATAGGTTTATTTAATAATTACCTTTTCATAGGATAATACTGCATTTTATTCAATAAAATACACTTTACTAATACACTGTTCAAGAATAAAAAGGGTATAAAAAATACGAATTTGTGTTAAAAATTTACGTTTTTTGGAAGAAAATTTAAGATAAAAATTGTATACTCAAAAATTTCCTAAGTGGGAAAAGGGGGTTTCGATTTACAGTTTGAGAAGAAGAGTAAAATTACGAAATTAGGAAATTTAAGTGAAGAGGCCCTTTTAAATTTGTCTAACTGGGGGGAGGGGACAAAATTCCACTTAACAATTCTTACCTAATTATCCCAGTTAAAAAAATTATGTAATTTAATTTTAGAAAGTGTTTAAAATTTGCAGAAGTTTAAAACTGAAATATAACACGATATTGTTTTTTGGTTTATACATAGGTGAGAAAGGGGGGGGGGGGGGGCAGGGTGGGGTCTACCCCCCGAAAATCTAGCCCCCCACTCCCCCCAAATTTCCGAATTTTTTACCCCTGACCCCACTTTAGATTTTGAAATCTGACCCCCCCCCGCCTCGGGAAAATTTTAGGTACCTTTTTTATACTCAATTTTCTTCCAAAAACGTGAATTTTCATCACATATTCATGCTTTTACACCCTTTTTATACATGAACATGGCTTTTTATTCAATAAAATGTAGTATTATCCTATAAAAAGAACAATTATTAAAGTTATTATGGTTTAAAACTGTTTTGCTTTGGACACCGGACCGGGCCCCACCTGACCCCCCTCTAGATTTCAAAATTTCGCACCCCGGGTCGACCCCCCTAAAAAGCTAGGGGAGGGGGGGTCCGGACCCCCCTGGGACCCCCTCCTAGAATTCAAAATTCGATTTACCCCGGGTTTGGGTAACCACCCCCTAGCTTCCCTGACCGTTCTCACCTGGGTTTATACCATACATGGGCAAGTTGGTCCGTAGTGGGGGGGGGTTAAACCCTAAATTAGGGGGGTTAAAATCCGAGAAACGCAAAATACCCATATCGTTTTTTTTTCTGGAGTGCCTTTTACCCATATCGTTTTTCGATTTTGAAGAAAAAATAGGTAAAAAGCGTTAATTTTAGGTCAAAAGCCCTTTTATTGCATTTTTGAGCTTTTTACTGTTTAACACATTCATTTTGAACTCAAAACTTAAGTTTGGAGGCAGTTAGAAGCCATTTTAAAAACTTTTTTTTTCATTTTTCGAAAATTGGGAGGGGGGTTAACTTTTTCTGCTCCGCTCCACTTCTGAGTGGGGGGTTAAACCCCTCTTCTCAGAATTTGGGAGGGGGGGTTAACCCTCCAACCCCCGCCCGTGCCCATGTATGGTTTATACTTTTATACTTAAAATGTGTATCGCGATTTTTCTATCGGATGTTAAAAAGTTTTCAGCAACAGATACTAAAATAACAAAAAAAAACTTTTTTTAATTATAATAGTCTTTTGAGCTGGAACCTCGGTAGAAAAAATATCGATCGACCGAGACTACTAACGCTTAACACCTTTGCATCTCCGAATAAAATCCCGTTCCTTCTTTTTAAAGCTGTTTATTAAAATACGATTATTTAACAATTCAATCACGGTTGCTTCTTGGCACTTCGAATTTTACTCTGACAACAATTTTAAACATAATTAAAAAACGAAATATATGTGAAAAACAAGTGCTGCAGCCAAAACCAGCCTAAAATTTAAGAGTAAGGAGCATCTCAAAACGACTCAATTTTAGTACAGTGGGCGGTCAGAAATTTCGATATGTTTTTGGAGAAAATGCCCACTCAGAGGAAATTGATTCAATTCCCATTTTCTTCAGAAATTTTCGGCTAAAACTTTTTTGTGGTTACCAAAAAAAAACAACGAAAGCTTAGGTTTCTGGCAGAATTATAATGGCTGCTGACATAAAACCCAGCTTTCTGATTTTGCAACACAGTGCTATCATTTTCGTCCAAAAAATTAGTGATCGTATGTAAACCTGTGCACGGTCTGAAAATGCCTCCCCGGAATATTAGTGGCTGTACCCCCCACCCAAAAATGAAAAAGTACCCAAAAATTATGGTACCATTTTTGACCTATTGTGTACATAGGTGTTTTTGGTTGGGTCCGCTAAGGGGGTCCATCCCTGGGTGGAAGGCCAAAATTTTTTAGGGGGGGGTCCGGACCCCCTGGCTTTTTAGGGGGGGTCGACCCCGATTGTGAGATTTCAAATTTAGGGAGGGGGTCAGGGGGGTCCATTTTTTTAGCAAAAAAACTCAATAATTTAAGTGTTTTTAGGTCTAATATTGAATTTTATGTATTAAAACAGCCTATTTAGGCCTAAAAAGTGTATTTAAACACTGTTTTTAGCTAAAAAATTATGTTTTTGACAGTAAATAAAAAATATACTTCCAAATTGGTCGGGAGGAGAGGGGAGGGGGTTCAGCCTCGCTAGGGGCGTCAGGCCGGACCGCTCTCGAGCTTTGGGTGGAAGGGGGGCACTGAATTTTTTCTAGGGGGGGTCCAAAATTTTGGCTCTAGGGGGGGGGGTGCACCCCTCTGTCCCCCCCCAAAAAAAACACCTATGATTGTGTATACCGCCATCATTGCGAAATTTTTGCCGGTTTTAGCCTATTTCAATACATTTTAAGGTAGACCTTCACAGTTTTTTTTTGACGACAGATCTTTTTGAATTACATCTTACTATACGTAGTTTGACCTGCTGATTTAATTTTTGACATTCATTTTTCTGTAAAAAAAATGTTATCGTCCACAATTATCAAATAACATCAATAAAATACGTGTCAAAAATACAAAACATAAATAAAGTTTATTACCAAAAATATTCTATTTTTTAATTTTCTATTTAGCGTATCTTAAATAATAAAACATTTTTTTAAATTAAAAAGCTAAAAATTAAAAAATTTTTTTTTCGACGTTAGAAATATGGTCGATCGACTACTCAAACCCATGGATCCGAGGATCAGAGCCCGACGTACTAACCACTCGGCTACAGGGTCAGCTGGGATTTTCAATTAAAAGCAATTTTTAAAGGAATGGTTCAAAATGTAGTTTCTCGGCGTCAATTAAAAAAATTAAACGAAAATTAAAAAAAAATTGATTCGTTATTTTTAAACGAAAGTTTGGAAATAGTTAGATATAGGCTTTTACCATTTTTTTTATTATAAACGATTAAAAAATGACTTCAGGATTTTTTACTATATATTTTTGTAAAAAAAGTCTTTTTCTTGCAATTTAAAAAAAATCCCGAGATCATTTTGAACCCAAACCACCTCTGAAAGTTGCCCCCTACATTACCCTAATTTCTTATAAAATTTCGCCCAAAAATCAATTTTTTTTAAAAGGCCTTATTGTGGATTTCAGAGGTAGAATCCATGGACATCTGTTGCGAACTGGACAAACTTTTCGGTGATGTTTTTATAACCACTAGATAGCACAAATTCTTAACTTTTAATAGCACCCACTTTTATAGCCAAAAATTATTATTTATAATGATATGCGACTTGTAGTCCAAGTGGTCAAAACTGTGAAGTTCTACCTTAAGCCATTTTAGACATATTCTTACTAAAAATTTCGCTATTTGTCTTTTTTTCTTTTTTCCTTCTTTTTTTTCCCTGTTTGCCCCTTTCTGGTTTAAAAAAAAATTGCCCCTCGTGCCTCCCTCCATTTTGGAATTGCCCGCCCTCTCCAATAAAACTAGGGCGCAGTGCTCAGGTCTGGGTATACAACATACTGTAACCAGTGGCGAGAATGTTTATTCATGTGGAAAACCCAGGTATTCACGAGAAATAAATTGTAGCAGCACGTGGTTTATGCTAAATCTACGAATAGTTTGCACTTTGCATATGAAATCGGCAATACATCCAATCTTATGACTAAGTAAGATCCCAGTTTCGAAAATAGCTCTCGTCTCGTACGAATCAATCGCCAGCGGATTTGCTTTACCTCTACGTAGTTCAATCTAATCGAGGAAATAAATCAGCATCAAATAATTATTTACTCTTCTGGCGTTTATAAAATTGGTTTGCATTTGATTTCCACCGCTCCATGGGCTACGTTTTACCAGTTAACTTTAATTTTACGCTTACAAATTGTAAGCTTCATTAGTTTCTGCCTCCAGCCGTCTTTCCTCCTGCTCTATGAACTTTTCCAGCATTTCTCGCTCTCTGGCTTCTGCAGCCGCGACCTTTTCTGCCTCTGACGCACCTGATGACTAAACAAAAAAAAAGTTGTATGTAAAAACCAATACATGTACACAGTACACAACTAAAAACTAATACTAACCCAGATCTTATTTAAAATGCAGTAGTTTATAAATGCAGTAGTTTATAAATTTATTTTTGTACCTAATGACAACACGGTAGAACCGCATTTTTTATGCTTTAAAGTGCTTTATGTAGTTTTTTTATATTTTTAACTAAATATTTTTTAAAGAACTATTTAGTTCTGACATTTTTTTTTGTTTTCGCTATTGCTAAGAATCTAAAGGGAAATTTAAAATAAATTCGAACGGTTTTACGTTTTCTTACTATTGTTCATTATGTGAAAAAAAATCACTAAAAACATCTTTAACCCAAAAATTTATTGTTGTAAATTTTAACGTGCAGTAACCAAAAAATAATTTCTTTATTTTTTCTGCTAGGCTATAACTTTTGCCTTATTTTGTGTTAGCACAATAGCTAGCGTAAAATGGATCAATCATAAACATAGATGAAAAAAAACCCCCTAACACCCCCTTAAGATTTGATAAAAAACACCTCCCCTAACGCTAACACCCCCCCTAGAGGTCAAAAACCAAAACAACCCGGGGTGTGGACCCCCCCAGCCGTCGGAGGTCGGTGACATATGGTGGAGACCAATTAAAACATTAAGAATTGGGTGGGTTCAGCGTGGTCATCATAGGTGTTCTTGGTAGGGTCCGCAGGGCGGCGGCCCGCTGGAAGGCAAAAATTTTTAGGGGGGATCCAGGGGGTCCGGGCCCCTCTGGCTTTTTAGGGGGGTCCACCCCGGCTGAGAGATTTCAAATTTAGAGAGGGGGGATCAAGGGGATCCGATTTTTAACAAAGTTTTTGAAAATCAATAGTTTAAGTGTTTTTAGGTCTAATATTGAATTTTATATATTAAAACAGCCTATTTAGGCCTAAAAAGTGTATTTAAACACTGTTTTTAACTAAAAAACCATGTTTTTGACAGTAAATAAAAAATTATACTTCTAAATTGGTCGGGAGGGGGGAGGGAGGTCAGCCTCGCTAGAGGGGGGGGTTAGGCCGGACCGCTCTCGAGCTTTGGAGGAGGGCCCCTGGATTTTTTTTAGGGAGGGGTCCAAAATTTTGGCTCTAGGGGGGTGGACCCCTCTGCCCCTCCCCCTCCAAAAAACAGCTATGAAGCCTAAGCGAAACCTAAGCCTAAGAAAAAGCTAAGCTAAGTCTAAACCTAAGCAAAACCTTTAATCCTAAGTAAAATCTAAGCTAAGCCTAAGCAAAACCTAAGCTAAGCCTAAGCAAAACCTAAGCTAAGCCTAAGCAAAATCTAAGCTAAGCCTAAGCAAAATCTAAGCTAAGCCTAAGCAAAACCTAACCTAACCCCTCCCCTGTCATTTTTGGGGTGGGTTTTGGCCATTGGCGACCGCCGCCTTGGAAACCTGGCTGGATTGGATTGTTTTTATATAAGGGACCCTTAATTATATAGATAAATAAAAGTGTTCATTTCGCCAGGACCACACCTTCTCTCTCTAAATGAAATCCTAGGTATGCTTGTACGCTTATAAAAGAAACCGGGGAAAAGAATTTTTTTTTTGATTTATTCATAAAAAATATGGAGCTTTTTACACAAAATTCTAATGGGTCTTGGCACAAGTTTTTTGTGGGGATTGACGTAATGTGAGGTTTTTAAGTTTAAATCCGATGGAAATTGTTAAAATTAAAAAATTCTTTTTCTAATATATTTATATAATATTTACCCAAGCTTTTGCAAATTGTCGACAAACCAAAGTAACGTTAAAATACATATTACTTGCATGAGAATTGAAGCTTGAATTCCTTCTTCTGGAATATTGTCAGGTAGACCTAAAAGACTATAATTTAAATTGTCGTAAACACCTACTATTATTTATTGGCAAAATCAGGCAATGACTCTAAAAACAGTGATGAGACCTTGGATTTAGTGATGATGTTAAAGATGATGGTGGCTAATAGTGGAAGGACTAAACTCGGTTTTACTCGACTAATTTTACTCGAAAGTTTTTTTTTTAAGTCCTAAGCCTAAGCAAAGCCTAAACAACAACCTAAACTTTATAACACAGCTGTGCGGAGAAAGTTTAGCTTGTGTTTTAGGATTTCCATAGACTTAAGCTTTAAAAAAGTTGTTGAGTAAAATTAATATAGTAAAACCGAGTTAACCAAATAGTGGCGTATGAAAAATTTTAACAGGTTTTCCGCAGTTTAAAATTTTAAGTGCTATAAATCTTTTTTCATCCCAAAACTCTTCAGTTACTTATAATAATTTCGCTAAAAAAGTTTTAGTAGAAAAGTAGACAAGTGATCTTTAATCAAAATTGTCAACTGAAAAAAATGTATTACATTATGGAACTGTCAAAAATTTACAGAATCTAATACTCTGAATAAGGGTTTTTTTTTTAGTGTAGGAAGAGGGTACATTACAACCAGCGCCAATCGTACGTGGAGGGAAAATTGAGAAACTGCGAGCGATTAGTACATTTTATGGTTTCAAATATTTTAAATATTTATTGGTTTAAAATCTTAATATTACAAAAGTAAAATCATTTTTTAGGGATTTTTAGTTTTTTGCCGCTCCATAGTTATGGCGCTGCTTGCGCGCTATCCCACTTTTTTAATGTTTCAATTACAAAAAATGCTTCTATTTAGAAGTTTGGAATAGGCTTTTTAAAATTAACAAGCAACCCGTGTCAGCCATACGGCTGACAAATAATTATATATGTATTTCTCAGATTAATTTGCTAATTTCTTGAAATTCAATCCGTTTTTTGATAAATCCCTGAATTGTAAGCTTTGTAATGCTATCTCATTTATATCTTATTTAGGCCACACACACACACACGCACGCACGCACAGACGCACGCACACACAGACCTGTGCACTGCCCCCCGGGGTTAAAACGGGGGGGGGGGGCAATTCCAAAATGGGAAGCACGGGGGGCAACTTTTTTGAAACGGGGGGGGGCAATAAAACGGGGGGGGCAAGCAGGGGGAAAGAAAAAAAAAAGAAAAAAAGGAGAAAAAAAGAGAAAAAAAGAAGGGAAAAGGGAAAAAAGGGACAAAAAAAGCGGAAATAAGGTAAAAATAGGTCTAAAATGGCTTAAAATACATTGAAATAGGCTAAAAACTGGAAAAAAATCGCAATGATGGCGTCATTATAAGTCAAAAATAGGGTCATATATTTAGGGTACTTTTTCTTTTTTTGGGCAGGGGGGGGCAATAAAACGGGGGGGGGGGCGAATCCTCCAATAAAACGGGGGGGGGGGCATTTTCAGACCGTGCACAGGTCTGCACACACACCCACACACACGCACGCACGCACGCACGCACGCACGCACGCACGCACGCACGCACGCACGCACGCACGCACGCACGCACGCACGCACGCACGCACGCACGCACGCACGCACGCACGCACGCACGCACGCACGCACGCACGCACGCACGCACGCACGCACGCACGCACGCACGCACGCACGCACGCACGCACGCACGCACGCACGCACGCACGCACGCACGCACGCACGCACGCACGCACACACACACACACACACACACACACACACACACACACACACACACACACACACACACACACACACACACACACACACACACACACACACACACACACACACACACACACACACACACACACACACACACACACACACACACACACACACACACACACACACACACACACACACACACACACACACACACACACACACACACACACACACACACACACACACACACACACACACACACACACACACACACACACACACACACACACACACACACACACACACACACACACACACACACACACACACACACACACACACACACACACACACACACACACACACACACACACACACACACACACACACACACACACACACACACACACACACACACACACACACACACACACACACACACACACACACACACACACACACACACACACACACACACACACACACACACACACACACACACACACACACACACACACACACACACACACACACACACACACACACACATTGCGTCTATTTATATATAGATTTCTAAATATTGAATAGTTTTACAACCAGAACGTAAAAAAAACCTACATTGGCTTAAAATTAGTTTTAAAGCATAAATTTCAACTTTATTTTTGCTGATTCAAAATCATTGTTCACAAAAATACTATTTTAGTGATGATTTCTAACTGATGCAATGTTAATTAAAAAACCAATAATTAGGTATGTATGTAGCACAACCTGATATATTAAAGTGCTTCAACCTAGTGAAACATATCACTGTGTAGCAATATTAATTAGGAATAGATTCAGACCTGTGCACGGTCTGGAAATGCCCCCCCGCTTTATTGGAGGATTTGTCGCCCCTGTTTTATTGCCCCCCCCCCGCCCAAAAATGAAAAAGTAACCTAAAATTATGACGCCATTTTTGATCTATGATGACGCCATCATCGTGAATTTTTTGCAGTTTTTAGCCTATTTCAATGTATTTTAAGCCATTTTAGACCTATTTTTACCTTGTTTTCGCTTTTTTTGTCCCTTTTTTCTCTTTTCCCTTCTTTCTTTCTTCTTTTTTCTTTTTTTTTCTTTCTCCCCTGCTTGCCTCCCCCCGTTTTATTGCCCTGCCCGTTTAAAAAAGTTGCCACCCCGTGCCCCCCCCCGTTTTGGAATTGCCCCCCCAATAAAACCCTGGGGGAGGGCCGTGCACAAGTCTGTAGATTTAAATTAAAAAAACTAAAAAAACTACTTTTTTTATTTTATTATTTTCTTTTTTGTACACTCTCTTGTACAGTAAAAAACGCTTATTGAGAACTATTGTACAGTAAAAAACTCTTATTGAGAACTATAGTCTATACAAAAATGATGCGGACTGTAATAAATAAGGAAAAAACTCGAACTTTGAAAGGTCATAATTAATAAAAAAGTTTTGTTTTTTTAGGTTTTTTTCACCCCATCGGCCGTAGTGATGACGTCATAGAAAAAAATTTCTAATCTTTACAAAAAATAACCAAAAGTTTAAGCGATGCTCCGACTTATGTACCGTACATACATATTTTACCTTGCGTTATGGATATATTATCTCCATAACGCAAGGTAGATTATGCATGTACGGGACATAAGTCGGAGCATAGCTTTGACTTACGGTTATTTTTTGTAAAGATTAGAAATTTTTTTCTATGACATCATCACTACGGCCGATGGAGTGAAAAAAACCTAAAAAAAACAAAACTTTTTTATTAGTATGAGATAAGAAACGCCTCTCGGTATGCTGTTAAAACATACTTTTTAGAGTTTTTTTCTGAAAATTTGAGCGAAATCGGCTTGCTTAAATTTTTTTTATGATGCGTTGAAAGCGCGCGGTTTTCGCGATTTTTCGCCAAAATAATACACTGCAAAAAAGATAGCTTCTGTTTGTTTGGTTTTGCTTCCTGCTCGACGTGTGTACGATTTTGATCATATTGTTTATATATAAAATGTCCTCCGTTTTTTATCCCTTACTTTTGACCTTAAATTTTTTTTGGGGGTTGACCGCCCGGGGACTAGGGGCCAAACACAAATGCCAAAAAAATTTTCAAAACCATCAAAGATATAAATTTTATCATATATGACGAATTTTAATATATCGTTTGTGTATAAAAACCCAATATCAAGCTTACAATTAGCTGTCAAAAATGACGAATTTAAAATTCGGAAGCATTCCAAGCCGTATGCTGGCAGCAGCAAATCTCTAAAACTAAAAGTTTTGCAAGAATAATAAACTTTAGAAGATTAGTTTTAAATTTTTTTCTATTTTTTTGATTTAACATATTCACTACATCGGCCATAGTGATGACGTCATAGGGGTCGCGACCGCCGGCCACCACACAGGGGAAAAGAACCCCAGGGGGGCGCACCCGGGGAAAGAAGCACCCGCGGGGGCCCAAAAACAATTGTTTTAAAAGACATTTAAGCATCTGGGACGGGGGTTAGCCAGAAGTGGGCCTTAGGGGTGGGGGGGGTAGAGGGTCGATGGGGGGAGGGGGAGAAATGGGGGAGGGGATGGGCTCAGAGGCCGAGGGGGGGTGGCCCCCTACCCACCCCCCTTCGGTGACCTATGGACGTCATAGAAAAACAATTGTTTTAAAAGTTAGCCAGAAGTCAGAACTATGCTCTGATATTATGTCCCGTACATATTCTACCTCGCGTAATCGAGATATGATCTTTCAAAGTTCGAGTTTTGTCGCTAGTCCGCATCATTTTGTATAGACTATAGTCCCTAACCTAGTAAAAAATGAGCTATAATTGAAATAACCTTTTACACATAAAAAATTCACAAAAAACCTCAGCAAAATCCGTCCTTAAAATTACCAAAAGCCAGTATTAGAGTGATATTTATACTTGCTTTACGTTTCTTCTTGCCCAAAACCAAACAAATATACAAAATACAAAACTTAAAGAACGTTTTCAATTTTTCTAAAATTGCTCTTTTAGTTTTGTAGTTTTAAAAGCAATTTTGCCCACCAAGACGGCGCACACACGTGCCCTATTTGAGACTTCACCTGGATTGACGACCTTGGCGGGAGGCAGAGTGGTGAGTACGACTGGTTCCCCAGCCAGGGAGCTGCCAGCCTCTTCCGCACTCAACGCTAGGCCCGCCGCCTCTGCCAAAGCGCTGAAGTCCGGCATCACCTTTTTTAACACCATTTTCTGCTTGGACCGCGACGACCTTCTCGGCACCACACCTATAAATCAGCAGTACATCTAATTTTGTCTTTGTGAGTTTTTTCCTTTAACTCATAAATTTTGAAACATGTTTTACGTTATTTTAAATGAAATTTAATGACTACTTTTACGGTTTTTATAAGTTTAAAAAATATATAATACAGTAGTACAGGTATTAATTTGTAACTGTTCGGAAATTTTTTAATAACGTTAACAATTTTTTTGTTAGTGCAAAATCTATAAAGTTACAAGATGATCATAGAGAAGGGTTTTTGCTAAGAGAATCCTGATGGAAAATGCATTACAGGCCCGCAGTGGCGTGCCCAGGGGGGAGGCGGAGAGGGGCGGTCGCCCCTCCAAAATTCGGCGAAGTCAGATTTTTTCGTCCCTTACGTTTTTTGAATTTTGGAGAAAAAAATTTTTGTTTAATATTTATACAAAAACTTTCCTGGTGCATTCCAAAATCATATTATTATTAATAGTTAAAAAAACAAATTTTCCACGCTTCGCGGGTAGTTTAAATTGACAATTTATCTTAGTTTTTCGATTTAAAATTGATTATGCTGTTCAATAGTTTGTTAAGGCATAAGTAAAGAAATTTTTGGGTTGAAGTTATATATAGCCACATACATGTTGTTCCATTTTTTTTGTTAAATGTTAAATAAAACTACTATAAACACTGTTAAAAATGTTAAATAAAACTACAATAAACACTATTAACTTTTTAAACACTTGTTTTAAATGTAAAGGAATAAAAACCTTAAATTTTGTAATAAGTATCATCTGGAATTAAAATTTCTAGTGTATTTTTGCGCCTTCAAATAAAAATTTTCTCCCCTGGCGGGCAATCTGCCCCCCTCCCGGACCCCCTGACAAAGGGCGCTCCTTCTTGACTCACTGGACGCTCTGGCTCTCGCACCCAAAACCCCCATTTCTGGGGGACTGCGCCTGCCGCCCCCCTCAGACCTCCATTCAGGGTTAGTATTTACACCCCACTCCCAGACCGTCCCCACCCCAAAATAAAATCTTGGGCACGCCACTGCAGGCCCGAATACATCTAGTGATGGATGATCCGACGATAAGACAAAAAGACCCAGCTTCATATCTTACAGCAATTTTAAAATCTTTTTAGTATCATTAAGATCTAGGTCAACACTTTATACTAAAACACAAGGACGTATCCAGAGTTTCCTGTGGGGGGGGGGGGGGCGAATCGTAGTACAAAAAAATTTCGGGGGGGCTCCGCCTCCCGGGGGGGGGGGGGGGCGGAGCCCCCCTTGATTTTTGAAAACGTTTAAAAAGCAGTGATAAACGTAATAAAGCTGTATAATACACTGTTTTTGGTCTAATAACCTATTATCTAATGTTTTTAGCGGTAAAAATATGTTTTTTTAGTTAAAAATTACATAAGCACACATTGGCAGAGCCTGGATTTTACAAAAAAGGAATTTAGAGACCTTTCAGACCCCTTGGCTAAACCCACATTGTAAACCAAAGCACATGAGCAGCATCTCAGCTCCATGTTTTCTAGGGTACCTACCATACATGGGCAAGTTGGTCCGGAGTGGGGGGGGGGTTAAACTAATTAGGGAGGGATTAAAATCCAAGAAACGCAAAATACCCATATCGTTTTTTTTTCTGGAGTGCATTTTACCCATATCGTTTTTCGATTTTGAAGGAAAAAATAGGTAAAAAAC
>JASAMX010016506.1:0-16226 GCA_030248175.1 Microlaimidae sp. YZB2_3
AGATTTCGAAAATTTTAAATCTAAAATGAGATGGAGATATAAATTAAAACATAAACCACAACTTCCGTTAAACAGAATAGAGTTGAAAATTTGGAAATCTAAACCTAAAAAGGTTAATCTATCATCGGGAAATTCACTTCTCGAATTATACCTAAAACGAACGGAAAAAGAGCTGATTGATTATGTTTCTTTTTTGAACAATAATACCAATCGAAAAACTAATTTATGTAAGAAAGAGTTTCAAGCACTGAACGAACTTAGCAGTAGTAATAAATTAATTATAAAAAAAGCAGATAAAGGTGGCATGATTACTATTCAAGATAGATCCACCTATCTCAATGAAGGATTGAAACACCTAAATAACCCAGTTTATTATAAAAAACTTGATCTCTTACCCAATTACTATGATGCTTTCTTGAAATTAGTAATTTTGTAGCTAAACTCAAAAACACTAACTGTATAGAAAATAACCTAGCTAATTGGTTCGACCCTATAGTTTCTGAAAAATTACGTACACCAGTAATATATTTTCAGCCTAAAATTCATAAAGATCCACCTACACAAGGTAGACCTATAGTTAATAATTGCTCATCGCCATCAGAAAACTTATCCGAATTTTTATACTATATTTTACTCCCTATTGTTACAAAACAAAAGACATATTTAAAAGATACAAAACAACTTATCACTATATTAGAGGATTTAATTTTACCTAAATCAATAGCAATACGTAACTGAACGAGTAAATGCTACATACATAACCAGCTTTTGCCCGCTCAACAACCAAAATCCTAGGTGACACTTTTGATCCAAAACTAACCTTCAACAACCATATCACCACCATCAACAACAACGCATCTGGACGCAATCGTATCATAGGTGTTTTTGGGGGGGGACAGCGGGGTGCACCCCCCCCCCTAGAGCCAAAATTTTGGACCCCCCCCCCTAGAAAAAATTCGGGGGGCCGCCCCCCCCCCTCCCCCTCATAGTTTGAGAGCGGTCCGGCCTGACCCCCCTCTAGCCAGGCTGACCCCCCTCCCGACCAACTTGGAAGTATATTTTTTTATTTACTGTCAAAAACACGGGTTTTTAGTTAAAAACAGTGTTTAAATACACTTTTTAGGCCTAAATAGGCTGTTTTAATACATAAAATTCAATATTAGACCTAAAAACACTTAAATTATTGAGTTAAAAAAATTTTGCTAAAAAATTAGACCCCCCTGACCCCCCCTAAATTTGAAATCTCGCACCCGGGGTCGACCCCCCCCTAAAAAGCCAGGGGGGTCTCTGGACAACCCTAAAAAATTTTGGCCTTCCACCCGGGGGTGGATCCCCCCCTAGCGGACCCGACCAAAAACACCTATGCCCCCCAAATTTTTTCTGACACCACCTCCCCCCTGAAACTCTGCTACCCCTGTATCAGGTAAAAAATGAGTTAACCCCCAAATTTGGGTGACATGCCACATAGGTGTTTTTGGTCGGGTCCGCTAGGGGGGGGGGTCCACCCCGGGTGAAAGGCCAAAATTTTTAGGGGGGGTCCAGGGGGGTCCGGACCCCCCTGGCTTTTTAGGGGGGGTCGACCCCGGGTGCGAGATTTCAAATTTAGGGGGGTCAGGGGGGTCTAATTTTTTAGCAAAATTTTTTTAACTCAATAATTTAAGTGTTTTTAGGTCTAATATTGAATTTTATGTATTAAAACAGCCTATTTAGGCCTAAAAAGTGTATTTAAACACTGTTTTTAACTAAAAACCCGTGTTTTTGACAGTAAATAAAAAAATATACTTCCAAATTGGTCGGGAGGGGGGGAGGGGGGTCAGCCTCGCTAGGGGGGGTCAGGCCGGACTGTTATCGAGCTTTGGGAGGTGAGGGGGCCCTGGATTTTTTCTAGGGGGGGGGGGTCCAAAATTTTGGCTCTAGGGGGGGGGGTGCACCCCTCTGTCCCCCCCCAAAAAACACCTATGTCGATGCTTTGTTGTTGATGGTGGTGATATGGTTGTTGAAGGTTAGTTTTGGATCAAAAGTGACACCTAGGATTTTGGGGGTTTTGTTGAGCGGTAAAAGCTGGTTATGTATGGTCACTTTTGGGTGGTAGTTGTATTCTTGTGAAGATAGAGAAAAAATTAGAAACGTATTTTACCCATATCGTTTTTCTCTGGAGTGCATTTTACTCCTATCGGTTTTTGATTTTAGAAGAAAAATAGGTAAAAAACACTATGTCAAAAGGCCCGTTTTATTGTATTTTTGAGCTTTTTATTGCTTAAAACATTTATTTTGACCTTAAAACTTAAGTTTGGAGGCAGTAAGAAGTCATTTTAAAGACATTTTTTCTTTATTTTTCCAAAATCGGGGGTTAACCTTTTCTCTCCCCTCCCACTTTTAAATGGGAGGTTAAACCCCTGTCTCAGAATTTTTAACGGGGGGTTAACGCGTTAACCGCTCCAACCCTCCTTTGATCTTAATTGTAAAAATCACCTTCTAAAATAAATATCCAAATATTAATTGATCAGTTATCAGACCTGTGCACGGTCTGAAAATGCCCCCCCCGTTTTATTGGAGGATTTGCCCCCCCCGTTTTATTGCCCCCCCCCCCCGCCAAAAAATGAAAAAGTACCCTAAAAATATGACGCCATTTTTGACCTATGATGACGCCATCATCGCGAATTTTTTGCAGTTTTTAGCCTATTTCAATGTATTTTAAGCCATTTTAGACCTATTTTTACCTTATTTCCGCTTTTTTTGTCCCTTTTTTTCCTTTTCCCTTCTTTTTTTCTCCTTTTTTTTCTTTCCCCCCTGCTTGCCCCCCCCCGTTTTATTGCCCCTCCCCGTTTCAAAAAAGTTGCCCCCCCCCCCCCCCCCCCCGTTTTGGAATTGCCCCCCCCCCCTGTTTTAACCCCGGGGGGAGGGGGCAGTGCACAGGTCTGAGTTATAGTTTGTCCATAAAATTAATTGTCCGGATATCTATATAAATTCTAAGGGATATTGTCCTACGGTTTTTAAAAACTACTAACTACATAGTTCAAAAATTATCAGTTCAGATAGTCGGATACCTAAATTCGCTAGGATCTACTTTCCAAAGAGATCTATGATCCATGATTTTAAAAGGTACGAATCAAATAAAAATTTTCCCATTTAAATTCACTGAGATGGAAAGTTTAATAACATTAATAGATCTGTTGGGATTTATTTTTAATTTTAAAGCAATTAAAAATTAATTTCAAAAGATTTTTAAATTTAAACAAGATTATTTCGTTTTCGATTTATTTTGAAAAGATTATTGCAACGCAAATACTCCCAAAATACTTGGAAGTAGGAATTTGCTAATACAAGAGTTAAATTATTACCTTTTAAATAATTTAAAAATTTAACTTCTCACTTGAAAATATTTGTAAAATTCGTCTCGCTCATTTTTCTCCTGTTGACGATCAGATTCAGAGGAGTGGCTTCGGGCTGCTCGAGTGGGCGTGGCTGCACCAGAGCTACCACCGTCACCTGCAACAGAAAAGAATAATAAAATATAGGTAGGTATACCAATAGTAAATAATAATCATACATTACTATCCTATTTTTCTAATTATTGGATTGTTTTTTACGGACTATGATATTGGGGGACATAACCATAGTTGGGCAGGGGGATTGGAAAAGGTGTTATATACCATACATAGGCACCAGGGAAGGGTTGGAAGGGTTAACGCGTTAACCCCCCCCCCCAAAAAAAAATTCTGAAATGGGGAGTTTAACCCCCATAGAAGTGAGGAGAGGGAGAAAAAGGCTAACCCCCAATTTTGGAAAAATGAAGAAAAAAATTTCTTTAAAATGACTTCTTATTGCCCCCAAACTTAATTTTTAAGGTCAAAATAAATGTTTTAAGCTATAAAAAGCTCAAAAATGCAATAAAAAGGGCTTTTTGACATTAAATTAGCGTTTTTTACCTATTTTTCTTTACAAATCTAAAAACGATATGGGTAAAAGTCACTCCAGAAAAAAACGATATGGGTAAAATACGTTTCTCGGATTTTTAACCCCTCCCCTCTTAGTCCGGAATTAACCCCCCTCCCACTTCAGACCAACTTGACTATGTTTGTATGGTATATACCCTCCTTCAAAAATATAAATTTTGGGGGTTCTAGTGCTAAAAACGCTAAAAATAAGGTATATTTGGTATACCAAAAAAATTTATTTAGACAACTCCCCCAAATTTCGGTGGTCGGGTATAACCCCAAGATCCTAGAAGTTACCCACTTATGGAAAAACCGTAGCAAAATTATGACCATTTTTAAAATTTGGAGTCGCTAAGATAGAGCCCTAAATAGGACATTTGCTGCTTTTAACGCCTTTAAACAAATTGCAATTATAATAATAATAATTGCAATAATAATTGCAAAACCAATTAGCTTCAAGTTGTGTCCGGTCTAAGTGCACCAAATTAAGTTTCCAGATAATAAAACATTGGTTTTGCTAATTTCTTAGGTTATGTAAAAATTTCTTTGTCAAAAACTACGTATGCCAATTTCTTAACCACCCAAATAACGAAAAAAGCACCATAAATATTAAAATTTTAAAAAATTAAATTTTGGTTTTATAATTTAACGCTAACAGACAACTACAATTGATTTATTCAGCCGATTTTCTGATGAATAACGCATGTTTAAAGCTGGTAAACTATGTTCATACAAATGACCCCGCTCTTTCCGCCGCTCCAAAATGAAACAAATAGTAAAAATAATGTGCTATTTTTGACCTTTTTTCGCGAAATTTTCACAGTTTTTAGCCCATTTTAACGCAATTGAACCATTTTAGACCTATATTTACTTCAACTTCGCTTTTTTTTCCTTTTTCCCCAACGATATGCCTACTGCTGTATTCCTTCCGTATTGGAAAGTTTGGCGATGTACCTTGCTTAAAGTTAAGCAAGCAATCTCCTGACCGCTCGAGTAAGGTTTTTTCCTTATTATCGATCGCGGGTGCTTTTTTGAGTACTGGGTTTATTATATGGTTAGCTAAGCCATTAATTTTTTTTGTACGGTTATTTCAATTGATTTTGACAATAATTTTAATAATAGCATGTATAGCTTAAGTTAAATATTACTTTTAGTACTAAGATTTTTGTAATAAATTAATCGTACCGTTACTGTTATATTCTCACCTAAAAAATTTTTTTGGTCTCAATTAATTCGAACAGACTTTATAGTATCACCATCAACATCAAGACAAAATTTTCGACTGGGTTTGTACATAAACAATACGGCTCTAATCAGATACTATTTTATTTCAGTGCTCACCTTCATCTTGAGAATCTTGATGGAAGCTCCGTATTGAACTGAACATTCTACCTGGAGCTGTCACTTTTAGAGTTTTCAGCTGCTGATGAATTTTCTCCTGAGTACTAAAATGTTTTAGATGTATTTTTTTCCTTCAGTTATTGCACTTTTATAAAACTTCTCTTTACTTAAATTTAAAGTGTTTAGTTTATTGAGAAGAATTCCCCCCTGTTTTTTAGAGCAGGGGGGTCCACCCCCGGGTGGAAGACCAAAATTTTTTAGGGAGGGGCACGGGGGTCGGAACCCCCTGGCTTTTTAAGGGGAGCTGACCTCGGGTGCGAGATTTTAAATTTAGGGGGGGGGGGAGTGAGGTGAGGGGGGTCCAATTTTTAAACAGTTTTTTTAAATCAATAATTTAAGTGTTTTTAGGTCTAATATTGAATTGTATATACTAAAACAGCTTATTTAGGCCTAAGTGTATTTAAACACTGTTTTTAACTAAAAAACCATGTTTTTGACAGTAAATAAAAAATTATACATCTAAATTCGTCGGGAGGGGGAGGGGTAGGGGGTCAGCCTCGCTAGGGGGAATCAGGCCGGGACCGGAATCTCGAGCTTTGGGAGGGAAGGGGGGCCCCTGGGTTTTTTCTAGGAGGGGGTCCGAAATTTTGGCTCTGGGGGGGGGGTGGACCCCTCTGTCTCCCCCCCCCGCCCCAAAACATCTATTCCGGTTATGGATATTCCATATGACCACGTAAAACCCTGTATAAGCACAGTCGCCGTTGTTATTTTAATGAATAACTTTTTTGACTAATGACACAAGAACGAGGCGGTAATACGCCAGTGTAAATACTAATTCACAACAAGATCTTTTAAACGACAGGAATTTTTTCCTGTAATTTGTGGGACCTTTATTGGTTTGCTTAAAGGTGCAATGCTGAGTCAAACTTTTTATCTTCAATTTCCATGAGTTTTTAACCCTACCGCGCCTTTAAATTCCAACAATAAAAAAATTAAAATAGAATAAAACGTACGTTCTGATCAAAATTAACAACTTTAATTGTGTTTATCTGTGTCCCTATCTAATTTTTAATTTTTACCTGTGAATGTCGCCACATTTGCGCTTCGCGTCCCTTGCTTGTTTTCTCTCTTTCTCCCTCATTTTTTTCACCTCTTTCTTTGAATTTACGGATTCCATGTATTGTTGAACAACCGCCGGTGCTGAAATTTTCCTCGCTAAAATGTTTAAATTTTTTTTACTCTTGTCTAATTTCCAATTTAATGGAAAAACCTTCGGTTTCCGGTAATTTGATCGCGAGCACTTGATCGTCGAGCACTTGACCGCCAGCATTTGATCGCCGTGCACTTGATCGCCGAGCATTAAACCGCAGCAAGATTGGGTATAAATTTTATGCAAAATTCAGACCTGTGCAAGGTTTGAAAATGCCCCCCCGCTTTATTGGAGGATTTGCCCCCCCCCCGTTTTATTGTCCCCCCGCGGAAAAATAAAAAAGTACCCAAAAATTATGACGCCATTTTTTACCTATTATGACACCATCATTGCGAAATTTTTGCAGTTTTTAGCCTATTTCAATGCAATTTAAGCTATTTTAGACCTATTTTTACCTTATTTTTGCTTTTTTTTGTCCCTTTTCCTTTCTTTTTTCTCTTTTTTTTCTTTCCCCTCTGCTTTCCCCCGCTCCCCCCGTTTTATTGCCCCCCGTTTCAAAAAAGTTGCCCCCCGAGCCCCCCTCCCCGTTATAAACCGGGGGGGGGGGGGGCAGTGCACAGGTCTGAAAATTTATTGTTAAATTTTGCTTGTGACAAAAAATATCTTCAGGAACACATTGTTAGTTAAGAATTTATCATAATAAGGTTTAGCTTGGTTTTAAGGGTTCGCTTAGGCTTAGGAAAAACTAAAATTTTAGTCTATGTTGAAGAGCAAACCATTCATTAAATATAGATTTATTATGATAAACTTTTGTGTGATTTTTAGGTTTTGCTTAGTTTTAGCAAAAACTACGGTTTTTTTAAATAACAAACTAATAAATAAACATTTATCATAAAAAGATCAGCGAAAGCTCATACCTAAGGTAGGTCGGATTTAAAGGAGTAGCGGGGGGGCTGTAGGGGTGGCAAGCCCCCCCCCATATTTGGGCCAACGGAAGTAAAAATTAAAGGGTTCACAGGAAATGAATTTTAAAAATTTTCTCGTCCTTTGCTCCGCTCAGACCTCGACACTTGTATACCTTTTTATACCTTTTAAGTAATGTTTTGATTAAAATTTTTTCGCGCTGTCGCGCGATTTTAAATTTATGCTTTTAAACCTAACATTTTTCATGTTGAAGTTTGAAAAAAATACAAATAAAAGCGAAAATAGTGACTTCTTTTCAAAATTTTTACCCCTTTTTATTGTCTTTCCTAACGGTATTTTGAAAATTTGTAGTAAAAACACATACAACCCACCCCCATCCTTTTGAAAAATTTGTATGGAGTGCAACCCCCCTTTCCGAAATCCTGGCGACGCACCTGGTCGGATTTGTCCATATTGACTAAATTTGTTGAACATTTTTACTCATACTACATTCCATTTATACTTTAGTAAAAAGTAATAAAGTTATTATGTTGCCTAATTTTGGCAACCTTTTTCAATTAATTCTTATACTTAACTAAAATATACAATTGAAATTGGTCAAACGAAAAAATTTAATTATGAATTTGTTCCAAAATTTAACCAAATTGATATAAATATAAGACCAACTGCCCTTAAGCACCATCCCCCACCTTTGATTTGATAATATATTCCTAAAATTTTTAGGCGGCTAAATATTTTGTCGATAAATATAATCAGACCTGTGCACGGTTTGAAAATAAAATGCCCCCCCCCCGCTTTATTGGAGGATTTGCCCCGCTCCCCGGGGAAAAATGAAAAAATACCCAAAAATTATAACGCCATTTTTTTAACCTTTTATGACGCCATCATCGCAAAATTTTCGCAGTTTTTAGCCTATTTTAAGCCATTTAAGACCTATTTTTACCCTAATTACGCTTTTTTTGTCCCTTATTTCCATTTTTCCTTCTTTTTTCTCCTTTTTTTGCTTTTTTTCTGCTTCCCCGTTTTGGAATTGCCCCCCTAGGTGAGAACGGTCCGGGAAGCTAGGAGGAGGTGGTTATCCGGGGTAAATAGAATTTTAAATTTTAGGAGGGGTCCCATGGGGGTCCGGACCCCCCCCCCCAGCTTTTTAAGGGGGGGGGGTCGACCCGGGGTGCAAAATTTTGAAATCTAGAGGGGGGTCAGGTGGGGTACGGTGTCCAAAGCAAAACAGTTTTAAACCATAATAACTTTAATAATTGTTCTTTTTATAGGATAATACTACATTTTATTAAATAAAAAGCGATATTCTGGTGTGAAAGAAAAATTTTCCCGAAGGGAGGAGGGGGGTCAGATTTCAAATTCTAGAGGGGGTCAGGGGTAAAAAATTCGGAAATTTGGGGGGAGGGCCCCCCTATATTTTCGTCCAGGGGGGGTCCCAAAATTTCAAGGCTAGGGGGGTGGACCCCACCCTGCCCCCTCCTTTCTCACCTATGATTCCCCCCCCAATAAAACACCGGGGGGCAGTAAAAGGTCTGTATAATATACAAACCCTTTCCAAAACATATTTGAGAAACTGCACAACATGACAAAGAATAGCTACTATTATTTAAATCTTATTACAATGAATTATTTCAATCTCACATAAATGACTTACTTGCTAGAGATATATTTCTTGGTGAAACGCTTCTAGAATCAGAGGGGCTATCAGGGCCGCAATAATCCTCATCTTGTTCAATAAAATTTACATTTTTTCGTTTTTGATTTTGTGTGCCTTCGTTTGGAGAATGATGGTCCGATTTAAGCTTAAAAATATAATATAACCCATTAGTTATGAATATTATAAATAATAACAAATAACAATTTGTTGTTTGTTATCTAACATATCTAATTTGTTATCTTTAAAGAAAAATTAATCCTCCAAGCTTCCATATTTTTACCGATTTCAAAATAAAAAATTCTGTAAAATAATAATTTTTACCCAACTTTAAACTTGGGGTTTGGGTCTAAATGAGTGTTTGAAGAGGAAAAAAATCTCTCAAAAGCCACAAAAGAGATTTCTTGTTTAAAATTATATTTTTAAAAAAATTAAAAAGCAACACAGGTATTGGATAAAATGAAATTTAGAAACAAGGTATGACAAGAATAGAAATACGTTTTTCGGATTGCAGGTTTGATCCACCTATATATCACCGGACAACTTGGCTACTGCGTATGTATCTGGGTTATTATCATTCATAGGTGCCCATAAGGGGGGGGGGAGAATACTTTCTTTAGAAGACGACCTCCCGCCTCTCTACCAACTCTAAAAAATTTTAGAGTTTGTTTTTTTGGTAAATTTAACACATATATTGGAAAAATGTCATTTGACAAGGCTAATTTTTTTACTCTCCATTCCCTTTCTTACCATTTCACCCCCTCCCTTACTCATAAATGGGGGGGGGCGGAAGAAAAGGTTTATCCATCCCCCAATTTTGGAAAAATGATGAAAAAGGTGTGTTTAAAATGACCTTTAAAACTGCTTTCGAACTAAGTGCTGAGGTCAAAATGAATGTTTTAAACACACAGCTAAAAAATACAATAAAAAGGGCTTTTTGACCTAAAATTCGCGTTTTTTACGATTTTTTTTTAAATTGAAAAACTATAAGAGTAAAATGCAGTGCAAAAAAACGATATGGGTAAAATATATTTCTTGGATTTTACCCTCCCCCCTTCATTCCTTTCCTGCCTCGGAGGGCAGGCAGGAAAGGAATGTTACTATTATGTTATATTTTAGGTTTTTTTTAATTCTTGGATCAAGCTTAAAGGTGCGGTGCGGAGTCAAACTTTTTGTCTTCGATTTTGATATTTTTTGTGAAAACTTTACCCTTACACTAAATAGCCCACAAATTTTTTTTCAACAAAATATCTCTAGTGGTTCGGGAGTTATGAAGAAATTTTTTACGTTAAAGATTGTTCGATGGGTGTAACAATTTAAGTTAAAATGATGCATTCAAAGAGAGCGGCTTTTTTTCTACCTTTGATACCTTGATCGTTCAAATTAGTACAGTATTAGTCGCGATATTGCGTTTCTCGTACAAAAAACCCTCGATTTTTTCGCTAAAAACACGAAGTGAAGAAAAAAAAGGTTGGGCAAACTTCATAAAATCACTACCGTCGTTTGGTATTTTTAACAAAAAAAATCGCGGGTTTTTTGTACGGGAAATGCTATATTTCGACAAATACTAAACCAATCTTAACGATCAAGGTATCAAATTAAAGTAGAAACTAGCCGCTTTCTTTGAGTAAATAAATCGTTATACATATTGAGCAATCTTTCACGTACAGAATTGTCGAAAAACTTAAAGGCTCAAAGGTACGGTGCGGAGTCAAACTTTTTGTCTTTGATTTTGATAATTTTTGTGAAAGTCTTACCTCTGCCCCCAATAGCCCACAAAAATTTTTTCAACAAAATATCTCCAGTGGTTTAGGAGTTATGACCTCCAAAAAAAAAATTTTTTTTTACATATTTAGCGTTTTTAGTACTGGGATCCCCCAAATTTTAGAGGGGTATCTGGGGTACCCCCAATTTTTAGGGGGGGGGGGGGTTGTCGGCTATAATCAGGATTTTTGGGGATTATAACCCCCCAACCCTCCCTGCCCACCTATGCCCGTGCCCCCCCCCGTTTCGGAATCGCCCCCAATAAAACCCCGCGGGGAGGGGCAGTGCACAGGTCTGCATCATAGGTGAGAACGGTCGGGGAAGCTAGGGGGGGTGGTTACCCGGGGTAAATCGAATTTTTAATTTTAAGAGGGGGTTCCAGGGGGGTCCGGACCCCCATAGCAGACCTGTGCACGGTCTGTAATGCCCCCCCCCCCCCGTTTTATTGGAGGATTTGCTCCCCCCCCCCCGTTTTATTGCCCCCCCCGCCAAAAAAATGAAAAAGTACCCTAAAAATATGACGCCATTTTTGACCTATGATGACGCCATCATCGCGAATTTTTTGCAGTTTTTAGCCTATTTCAATGTATTTTAAGCCATTTTAGACCTATTTTTACCTTTTTTCGTTTTTTTTTGTCCTTTTCCCCCTTTTTTCCCTTCTTTCTCTTTGTTTTTCTTTCTCCCCTGCTTGTCCTCCCCGTTTTATTGCCCCCCCCCCTTACAAAAACCCCCGACCCCCCCCCCCCCCCCCCCCCCCCCCCCCCCCCCCGCCCGCCCCCGGCCGCCGCCCCCGACCCGGGGTGCGAAATTTTGAAATCTAGAGGGGGGTCAGGTGGGGTCCGGTGTCCAAAGCAAAACAGTTTTAAACCATAATAACTTTAATAATTGTTCTTTTTATAGGATAATACTACATTTTATTGAATAAAAAGCCATATTCATGTATAAAAAGAGTGTAAAAGCATGATTATGTGATGAAAATTCACGTTTTTGGAAGAAAATTTAGTATAAAAAAGGTACCTAAAATTTTCCCGATGGGGGAGGGGGGTCAGATTTCAAATTCTAGAGGAAGTCAGGGGTATAAATTCGGAGATTTGTGGGGAGGGGGGCCCCTAGATTTTCGTCTAGGGGGGGTCCCAAAATTTCGAGGCTAGGGGTGTGGACCCCACCCTGCCCCCCCTTCTCACCTATGGTCTGTATACGCTGCGCATATTATTTAGCAACCACTGAAGTTTGATTATTCTACTAAAAAAAAATATTTTAGATTATTTGTATTATTTAATAAAAATTTCACTATTATAAAAAATATAGTTAAATTTTTTTATTAACTTATTTCCCAATTTTATTTTTTCAAAAATATATGTTTGGGTTTATTCTTTTTTTGTCTTGTTTATTTCTATTACAATAAAACAGACGGAAAAAATGGAAAAAGATGTGTCACAATGATTAATACATTGTACATGTAAATTAATACATTGTAATACACGAGATTTATAATTGATTTACACGTGATTAATACAGGTAAATCATTGCCTATACAATGAAATACCACCTATATATCGACTACAGCGTTTAATGCCGGCTTGCACTAATTACACCAAATTAAGTCAAGCTTATCATCGCTTTCCGGTTTTAGTTTCAAGTTTTCAGCTGCCATCTTTTTTGTACGATCATCTGTAGCTCAGCGTATATAAAAAAACTAAAAATTTAAAACCCGAAACAACCTTCATTTTCTCTCGTCTTGCCATTCGCTCCGTTTGACGCGGAGAGGTTCTTTCCAGTTCGTCATCTTCAGTGGATCGCTGTCCGTCTGAGCTTTCTTCTAAATATTGCTCTTAAAATAACCTTTACCATACAAGGGCAAAAACAAGGAGATACTGCAATTTTAGGGGTTCACTTTTAAATATATCACAATAAATAAACGGCAAAATAAGTGTACCAAAAAATAATCTAAACATCTAGACAATTTAAAAGTGTCTTGAATTTTTTCAGAAGTGTCAATCCCTTTTCTCAATTTTGGAAAATCAAAAAAAATTATAATGAATTTTATTTACATCCAACAGGGCCGTAACCAAACAGGTGCCCCCTCTTTCTAAAACGGTCAGAGAGGGGGGGAAAAGGAGATTGTTTGGGCTGGGAAGGGGGGGGGGCGGCTGCCCCTTTCTCGAGATGGTCGTCAGATGTTAAAATTCGGGCGTTTTTAGAGATTAAAAATTTTATAATTTCTTGCGCCTCGCTTAATCGGAACCAAACTATAAAAAGGTTTTTGTACCTCAATTGATCCCCAAAATGCAAAACAAAAAAATTCAGCTTCGCTCCACTTAGGGGTCAAGTTTCATAATATACATATTTATCGCTATTTATCTTCCCTAATGCAGAACTGTGCACGGTCTGAAAATGCCACCCCCGGGAATATTAGTGGCTGTGCTCCCTCCGCCCGCCCAAAAATGAAAAAGTATCCAAAAAATATAGCGCCATTTTTGACCTGTTATGACGCCATAATTGCAAAATTTTTGCAACAAGTAACCCGTGTCAGCCATACATACGGCTGACAAATAATTTTTCCCGCATTTTTTATAATTATTTACTATTTTTTTTTTCAAAATTCAACCCTTTCATGCCATTCCCGTGACTGTCAAAATTCAACCCTTTTATGCCATTCCCGCGACTGTAAGCTTTACAGTGATACCTCAGTTATCCACTCTAATTTTAGTTGGGGAGAAGGGTTTTTCCCTCTTTTGGTGAAAATATGTTGTCAAGCATAAAGATGTCCGTGTTAATTTTTTACTAATTTCAACCACCTTATGATGCTCCCTGAACTATAAGGTTTTCCATAATATCTCATTTATCCTCATTTTTTTTGTGGTTGGGGAGGAAGGTTCTTCCATCTTTGGTTAAACGATGTTGTCCAATATAAAGTTGTCCATGTTATTTTCTTAAAATTTTAACCCATTTAGGACGTTCTCGAGACTATAAGCTTTGCACTGATACTTTATTTAGCCTAATCCGTTTTGTGGTTGAGGAGAAGGGTACCCCCACAAAAACAACCAAAACCCCCCCCCCACCCCACACCCAACAAAACAAAACAAAAAACAACCACCAACCCAACACACACAAAAAACACCCCCACCTTCCCTTTCGGTGAAAATGCGTTGTCCAGCATAAAGATATCCTTGTTATTTATTTTTTAAAAAATCAACCCTTTTATGACATTCCTTGAATTTCAACCTTTGCAATGATATATATCTTATTTAGCCCAATCCTTTTTGGGGTTAAGGAGAAAGGTCATTCCTCCTTTTAGTAAAAAAACGTTGTCCAGCATAAAGATGTCCATTTTCATTTTTCCAAAAACATGATATTCTGGTTTCACATTGGCAAATTACTCTTACCAATAAGTTTGAGCCAATTTGAAGTTAAAATTTTTTTCAACCTTAAAAGACCATAAGGCCCTGTTTTTGTGAAAATGTGTTGTCCAACCAAAAGATTTTTCCCCCCCACCCCCCCCCCCCCCCCCCCCCCACCGTCCATGCAATTTTTTTTTCTAAATTTCAACCTTTTTATGACATTCTCTGGACCGTAAGCTTTGCAATGATATCTCATTTAGCCCAATCCCTTTTGTTGTTGGTGAGCAAGGTAATTCCCTTCTTTAATGAAAAACGTTGTCCAGTATAAAGATGTCCATGTTAATTTTTTCAAAAAACATTGATATTCTGGCTTTACATTGCCTAATTACTCTTTCAAATAAGTTTGAGCCAACTCTGAGTCAAAAGATTTTTTAAGTTCAAAAATCCATAGGGTCCCCCTTTGGTGAAAACGCGTTGTCCAGTATGAAGATGTCCATGTAAGTTGTTTCAAAATTTCAACCCCACTACGACATTCCCTGGGGTATAAGCTTTCTAACGATACCTAATTCACCTTAATCCGTTGGGTGGTTAGGGAGGAGTTAGGGAACACACACACACACACACACGCACGCACGCACGCACGCACGCACGCACGCACGCACGCACGCACGCACGCACGCACGCACGCACGCACGCACGCACGCACGCACGCACGCACGCACGCACGCACGCACGCACGCACGCACGCACGCACGCACGCACGCACGCACGCACGCACGCACGCACGCACGCACGCACGCACGCACGCACGCACGCACACACACACACACACACACACACACACACACACACACACACTCTCTCTCTCTCTCACACACACACACACACACACACACACACACACACACACACACACACACACACACACACACACACACACACACACACACACACACACACACACACACACACACACACACACACACACACACACACACACACACACACACACACACACACACACACACACACACACACACACACACACACACACACACACACACACACACACACACACACACACACACACACACACACACACACACACACACACACACACACACACACACACACACACACACACACACACACACACACACACACACACACACACACACACACACACACACACACACACACACACACACACACACACACACATACACACACAGAGACATTACGTCTATTTATATAGATTTTTAGCCTATTTCAATGCTTTTTAACCCGTTCCCGTGAAGGTCTTTTTCTCCGCTACAACCGTGAAACCTTCGTACGACAAAGGTAAAACTTTCGTCTTACGGTAGTGGTATTTTCGTACGATAAATCTAGCATGTAAACCTTGCGCAGTAAGCTCTTCGCATGACCTGGGGTGGTATGCTGAAGGTTTAATCTAAATTAAAGTTAATCTGAGATTAGCGATTGTCGACACACGGTAAACATACTAAGAGTATCGATTGAATAATCTAGGTTAACGAACTTAATCTGAGATTAAGACTTAATCTCGGATTAAATCGTCACTAACTCCAGATTAAATTATTAATTTATGCAAATTTTTAAACCACCTCCGGAGGTGGATTAAAAATTTGTGGGTTTTTCCCGCTAATCTGGGATTAGTGGCGATTTAATCTGAGATTAAGTCTATTAACTCCGTTAACCTAGATTATTCAATCAATACTGTAAGTATGTTTACTGTGTGTCGACAATCGCTAATCTCAGATTAATTTTAAGTTGGATTAAACCTTCAGCATACCACCCCTGGTTTTACTTCCGTCATACATAATTTTTTTTTGCGAGAATAGTGCCCAGCGAGCGAGCAAATTGAAATGGTTAAAGTTGTACGTGGTAGCAATATGCAAATCTTTGCTGCTTGAAATATCCTACATAATACACTGTATCCGAGATAAATATCTGCATATTGCGACCGTACCGCTTTAACCATTTTAATTTGCTCGCTCATTCAGTCGCGCAAAAAATTAGGTATCACGGAAGGTGACATATTTCTAATAAATTTCGCCTTTTTTGTCCCTTTTTTTCTTCTTTTTAGTCGCCTTTTT
>JASAMX010016507.1:0-19581 GCA_030248175.1 Microlaimidae sp. YZB2_3
CAAGTTTGAAATTTCACTGAATTTTCTAAAATCAATATTACTACACTAAAATTTGGTTTTGGAAAAAAATGAAAATAGTTAAAACTGCCTCGAAACTAGAGATTTATATACCATTTTTTTAACTTACTTCGAGAGGTAAAATGATTTTGCAAAAATCTTTAATAAATTGTTTTATAATTTATATTATAACTTATTAACTCGAGAGTTTTTTTTGCATTTTTGACGGCGCATAAACAGTATCAGTGATATTTTATTATCAGGAATTTTTTTTAATTTGTAGTTTCTCTATAGAGCGTTTTGTCTAAGATAAAAACCCCGATTAGCATAGAAACTTTTAAAATATTATTTAAACTACGTTTTGTTTGTTTTTTTTTGTTTTTTTGAACCACATTAAAAACATTAGAAAAATTATAAAAGATACATTTGAAACGAATATAATCTGTTTATTAGCTAAGCTCAAAGGTTATTTATTGCTTTTTATTATGGGCTTATTGCTGACTTTTACTGAATTTTTGAGATGGCAGATTTGAGGCTTTTGACCTTAATTTCCGACCCTTTAAAAATAACTTTGAAACAAACAAAAAGCACAATAAATACCATTATTATAAATAATCATTTATTTTTTGTAAATTCTATAAAAACATGCTTTGCTATATTTAAAAAAAATTTAAATTTTGCTATATTTTAAAGAAAAGTTTTAAAAAGTTATTAAAAACAAAAGTGGCAATAATTGAATCAGTTACCCTACTGATAACATGATTCTTCAGTTCTAAATAATCAAGAAAAAATTTATTTCATTATAAAATAATAATAAAAGTGGTAAACCGATATTAACTAATTGATTCTCAATTAATTTATATAAATATTTTACGGCACATTAAATCCATATGATTTATTGAAAACTCATTGTTTTATTACAGTTGTATTTGTTGCAAAATTTAGGTTTTTAATCACAGTAATTAAAACCCTAACTAGATGATTGTTGTTAGCAACCGTGAGCTCATCCGTTTATCCATCTGTCACAATTATTTTAGGGTACCGCGGAAACCTGGCGATTGAGTTAGCTTAGCTTAAATGCTCTGTCTTTTCTGTAAATTTCAAGCGAATAAACCTCGGTGTTTCAGAAAACGCTTATTATGTAAGTTTTCATTTCGAATTATTATTTTTTGAAATCATTTTTTCCAAATTACACACTGGCTGTTGTTAAGTTTTTTTTATGTAAAGTATGTAAGCGAATGAATATTATATCGAATTGATAATTATATACGCATCATCTTTATAATTATATGTAAATCGTTTATATAATTTGCATATTTAAATACAAGATATAAAGATTGATTAACAGCCATTGGACTAAATATATTTAGACTTGAACAAAATTAAATCGTTTTTATCCCAAGGGAAGTCAGATAAATAAATAAGTTTTTTAATCCTTTCTGAATACGAAAAAAACGACACAAACACAAATGTAAACAGAGTTAGGTCTGGATCATACTTCGTAAAGTATCTAAAGGAGAAACTAGAAACTCCAATTTAGAGTGTTTTAAATGGCGTTTTTTGCAATTTTTTCCTGTATTTTTGGCATTTCGACAGAACGAAAAAACTTAAAACATTTTTTAAATTTAAAAAAAACTTCTTAAATTGCCCAAATTCACTTAGGACTTAGTATGTCACCGATTTTACCGCGGCTTTAAGGAATGCGGATTTCGGAGCAAATCCCAGAGCTCCACCATAATTTAGCGCTAATTTTGTAAATAAATAACTAATGCAATGGATTATTTTTTCGAATTTTCTATAATTTTAGGAGTTCGGGTTCTTTGAAACAAAAAAGATTCGCTTTTTCCTGCAATTTTAGAAGTGCGAACTCTTTGAAACAAAAAATCCGCATTTTCCGTAATTTTAGGAGTGCCGACTCTTTAAAACAGAAAAAGATCCGCGTTTTCCGCAACGGTCAGGTGGACGACCCCGGATTGCGTTTAGAAGTGCGAACTCTTTGAAACAAAAAAATCCGCATTTTCCGTAATTTTAGGAGTGCCGACTCTTTAAAACAGAAAAAGATCCGCGTTTTCCGCAACGGTCAGGCGGACGACCCCGGATTGCGTATCACGTTGAACGAGCAGAAATTCCCCACTTTCCAATCCCTATTGGAGTATTTGAGTGGCGCTTTGCAGCTCAAAAATCCGCACGGGAAACCGGCGGACGTGAAGAAACTTTTCCAAACCAACGGAATTCCGATTTACGGACTCCAGAACTTGAAAACGGAAGGGAATTACGTCGCATCCGCGTCTCATTTCACCCCCGCCAGCTACTCTGCCGCTTCGAAAAAACGAGAAGAGAAAAAGGTTAGTTTTACTTTTTTAAATGCTCTAGGAATAGAGCAGGAGAAATGGGATATTTCCCCGAGTCCAAACCAATGGAATTCCGATTTACGGACTCAAGAACTTGAAAACGGAAGGGAATTACGTCGCATCCGCGTCTCATTTCACCCCCGCCAGCTACTTGGCCGCTTCGAAAAAACGAGAAGAGAAAAAGGTAAGTTTTACTTCTTTTAATGCTCTAGGAATAGAGCGGGGGAAATGGGATATTTCCCCGAGCGTATGTTAACTCACCGGATAGCGCTATGCTCTAAAAATAGAACAGGAAAACGGAAGGGAATTACGTCGCATCCGCGTCTCATTTCACCCCCGCCAGCTACTTGGCCGCTTCGAAAAAACGAGAAGAGAAAAAGGTGAGTTTTACTTCTTTAAATGCTCTAGGAATCGAGCGGGGGAAATGGGATATTTCCCCGAGCGTATGTTAACTCACCGGATAGCGCTATGCTCTAAAAATAGAACAGGACTATTGGAGTATTTGAGTGGCGCTTTGCAGCTCAAAAATCCGCACGGGAAACCGGCGGACGTGAAGAAACTTTTCCAAACCAACGGAATACCGATTTACGGACTCCAGGGGCCTATTTCATAAAGATTTCTGTAATTGTAAATTAATAAACGCATTTAATTTCTTCTTATTTTATTAATTAAAAAATACGTACGTAACTGTGGAATTTACGGAATTTACAGACATGTAATTTTTTAAATTCTAAACGCAATTTTATTAATATATGTTTTAATTAAAAAATACAAAAGAAAAATATGCGTTTATTAATTTACAGCTGTAAATTAATTACACGCAATTTTTATGAAATAGGCCCCAGAACTTGAAAACGGAAGGGAATTACGTCGCATCCGCGTCTCATTTCACCCCCGCCAACTACTCTGCCGCTTCGAAAAAACGAGAAGAGAAAAAGGTTAGTTTTACTTCTTTACATGCTCTAGGAATAGAGCGGGGGAAATAGGGTATTTCCCCGAGCGTATGTTAACTCAAAGGACAGTTTGCTCCGCCACTTCCAGGAAACGAGAAAATAAAAAGGTTAATTTTCCTTTTTTAACCCTAAAAATCCTCCAAGAATATAGCAGGAAAAAAGGGTGATTTGCCCCCGGCGTATTTTAGGCACACAGGTCAGCTACTCGGCCGCTTCCAAAAAACCAGAAGAGAAAAAGGTTAGTTTTACTTCTTTAAATGCTCTAGGAATAGAGCGGGAGAAATGGGATATTTCCCCGAGTGTATGTTAACTGACCGGATAGCGCTATGCTCTAAAAATAGAACAGAAAAAAAGGCGAAATTTCCCCGAACGTGTGTTAACTCAAAGGACAGTTTGCTCCACCGCTTCCAGGAAACGAGAAAATAAAAAGGTTAATTTTCCTTTTTTAACCCTAAAAATCCTCCAAGAATATAGCAGGAAAAAAGGGTGATTTGCCCCCGGCGTATTTTAGGCACACAGGTCAGCTACTCGGCCGCTTCGAAAAAACGAGAAGAGAAAAAAGGTTAGTTTTACTTCTTTAAATGCTCTAGGAATAGAGCGGGAGAAATGGGATATTTCCCCGAGTGTATGTTAACTGACCGGATAGCGCTATGCTCTAACAATAGAACAGGAAAAACAGGCGATATTTCCCCGAACGTGTGTTAACTCAAAGGACAGTTTGCTCCGCCACTTCCAGGAAACGAGAAAATAAAAAGGTTAATTTTCCTTTTTTAACCCTAAAAATCCTCCAAGAATATAGCAGGAAAAAAGGGTGATTTTCCCCAGGCGTATTTTAGGCACACAGGTCAGCTACTCGGCCGCTTCGAAAAAACGAGAAGAGAAAAAGGTTAGTTTTATTTCTTTAAATTTTCTTCGAACAGAGCAGAAAAAAAGTGTGATTTTTCTCCGGGTGTATATGTTAACAGTGTTTCTTCCCACCGCACACGCCGCCGCTTCGAGTAAAAGAGAGGGGATAACCTTTAAAATAATCTAAGAATAGAACAGGAAAAGGGGTCATTTCTCCACAGGCGTGTGTTAGACACACCTGTCAAGAAACGAGAGGTAAAAAAAGGTAAACTTTTTTTTTAATATAGGCAAATCAACCCTACCTGAGCTTGACGATTCGCGTTATTGAATCGACTATTCAACAATAAAACCATTTAAAATTTTGAGCGAAAACAGTTAAATAATAAATATTAAATACCGTATTTTAACAATAGTTTATTAAATTGCTATATTTGGAACAAAAACAAAATTTTTTAAAAGGCTAATGTTGACTAATTTTTGTATATTTTTTGATGCGTTCTCAATTGTTTTAACTAGCCTTGAAAAATGCTCTAAGAATAGAGCAGGAAAAAGGGGCGAATTTTCCCCGGGCGTATGTTTAGACAGAAAAGATGTGGACTAGTCTGAGATGGACATTATGTGGACTAGAAAATTTGCATTTGGTTTGGGCAGCTGCTCACTAAATAAAAATTTCTACCATATGATAATGATTTGTTTATACATTGATCTAATCACACAGCACTGTTGCATTTTTTTTAGTTTCATGAAATGTCAATTGAAAAAATTGAACTCACAGCAATTTTTAACAAGCGCGAAATCGCCACTTTTTCAATTTGAAGGTTATATTTGTATGTGTAAGAAACAACTATAAACATTTTTTTATTTCTGTATATAAATATAAACTCATTTCTGTCTAAACATACGCCCGGGGAAAAATCGCCCCTTTTTCCTGCTCTATTCTTAGAGCATTTTTCAAGGCTATTCTACCACTTTTTTTTAATTAGATTAAAAAATAGCCTAATAAACTATAGTTTTAGCTGCGCAATGACATATGTTTATAATCATTCCGTTGCCGAGATATACTTTTTTAAATAAAAAATAATAATAAGAAGATGATAAATTTAAATTACAAAATTTACCCACGTTGTTTAATTATATTTAGAGCGGTGCAGTGGCGCTCCAGACAAAGCTTACCTACGTTCTCTAAATATAGTTGGCGCAATGCCATGCGCCAATGATTGCAATTATAATTCTAAAGTAAAAATAATAATAAGAAGAAGATGATAAACATGAATTACAAAATTTACTCACGTTCTCTCAGTGTAGTTTGTGCGGTGGGTTAAATTGCAGTGTGGCACCCCCGCACCACCGATTGATTACCTACCGGCGCGTGGCGCTCCAGCGCCACCGACGCTTATTATTATTTTTTAAATTTAAATTAATTTTGTCATCAGTAATGCAAGAATTGAAAAAGTACTCTGTTGTTTTTGACGATTTCCGCGTGGTTGAAGCAGATGGCGCTGGGAACTGGTTCCGTTTCTGCCACCAATTAAAACCGGTCTGCTTTTTGTGCGGTTTTTATGAAGGGATGTTGGTTGTCTGCTCTGTACAATCCTTATTGTTGCCAAAAGGCTGTTATTGTGCGGTTGGGAGTTTTTATTTGTCTATTTTTCAAATTTTTTATTTTGATCAATAAATCGATAACAAGGACCTAAATCAAAAAAGTTCTTCCTAAGAAAGTTGCGTAATTCCTTCTTCTTTCTTATGACCCCATGTTTATTTTTGATCAATCAGTAACGAATGAGGAATATCACTTTTAAAAATGGAGCGTTGGAATAATAATAAGAAGAAGAAGAAAGAAAGAGTTCAAAAATATTTTAGCCGAAGAGTTTTTCAAAAATGCAAGCTTCCAAAATCAGATTACCAAAATAGATTGAAAAGATTATTTTTAGATTCATTGGAGCTTCTTCGAATTAAAATAGATTTATGTATGGTATTTAATATTGTTCATGAAAATGTAGACTTAAATTTTAATAATTTTTTTAGTTATTGTAATAGTAATTATAATACAAGAGGTCACAAATACAAACTAAAAATTTCTGGAAAATACCATTTAAATTGTCGTAAATATGTTTTTTCTCAGCGTGTTATCAATGTCTGGAACTCATTAAATGGTGATATTGTTTGTGTAAATTCTTTGTCACGTTTTAAAAAGTTACTTGACAGTTTTAATTTTAACAAATTTTGTTGTGTTTATTAGGCAGTAATGTTAGGGTGTATTAATGCCTTTACTTGCCTTTTTGTCCTTGGTTATTTACTAATTGACGAATAAAATTTTATTCATTCATTCATTCATTCAAGGTTCTGAATTTCAAAATTTACCCACGTTCTCTAATAATGGTTGGCGCGGCGCCACCGGGCTAAATCGCCCCGTGGCGCTCCCCCGCCACCCATGAAAGATGTCATAACCGCACAACTTTACTTGGTCCGTTCTTGTCTATCATACAAACCTACGATATCAGCCGAATATAAGTCAATTATAGCCTTAAAAATTGCTCTACAATTAAGCATTAAAAAAGGACGGTTTCTTTCCGAGCTTGGGTTGAGAGTTTAAGTTTCTAAGAATTAAATACCACAATGGTCAAAAACCTTCCATTTGAACGGAAGTTGTTTAAAGATACCCACAAAATTATGACGCCATATCAATATAATCACTTTCGGCCCATAAGCGTTTGGGAAAAATTGATTTCCAATGAAAGTGGAGATATTTAAGTTTTTTGCTCCTCCTCCCTTTGATTCCCAATTAGCCGCAAAATCACAAATTGCGCCCGCTATTGAGGGTCTTTAAAGTTCTACCGTAATTAATTTATTAATAATAATAGGTTAATTCAGAAACTAATTTGGGTAACTGACTTAAAACCGGCCTTAATTTCGGCCCCCGGCTGTTACTTTTTTCATGTGTAAAATTAAAAAAAAATTGCGTATGGCTAGATAGATAGTCATGTCATCTATCTAGCCATTTCATCGCACTTCATTTCATAACTATGCACATAGCAAAAATAACAGCCAGCGGTTGAAATTATGGCTAGCCAAATTTAAGTCAGTTAGGGCTGGTTCCTACTTATGACAAAACGTCCTTTGGACAAAGTCCAAAGGACAATTTTATAAAAGCCAAAACGTCCTTTGGACAAGCCAAAACATCCTTTGGACTTTTTCCAATGGACGAAGTATGAACGCTACTTAAAATTTGTCCTTTGGACAAAGTCCAAAGGACAAAATCCAAAGGGAAAAGTCCAAAGGACAAAAAGTATGAACACGTTGTCCTTTGGATTTTGCCCAAAGGACTTTTGTCCTTTGGACTTTGTCCAAAGGACGTTTTTACGCTGTATTTGTCCTTGGGACAAAGTCCAAAGGACTTTTGTTCTTTGGACTTTGTGTAAAGGACGTTTTGTCACAAGTATGAACCGGCCCTTAGCCTAACTAATAATGCATTCTCTAAGGATTTTTCAGCCGGTCCGCCGTTTGGAGAATGAGAAACCTGTCAACGGGGTTTCGTCGCCCAGCCCGCCCACCGCGGATGAAAACGGCAAAAGGAGTCGGAGCAAAAGTAGAACCGCTTCCGGCAACAATCGGGAAACAGCATCCAGCGTCTCCTCCACGCAAATCGACCCCGCCGACGGACTGCGGTAAACGGATTGTATAATATTTGTATAATATTATGAATTATTAGCTTTTGCAATTTTTATTGTAGCTCATGCTGAGAGAGCATAACGTCGTTACTACAGCAAAATGAGCCACTGTCGTTATAAAATACACGTGACTGTGACCCGTTCTGCAGTTAAAAACGTCCTGTTTACAATTTAAAATGAGTCACAGTCGGAAAGTTTGTATACAAATTCTGGCTCATTTTGCCGTAGTAACGACGATAACAGGTCTCACAGCTCAGTCTATAAAGGTGGTCGGAAGCGCTCGGTTATAAAATACACGTGACTGTGACTCGTTCTGCAGTTAGGAACGTCCTGTTTAAAATTTAAAATAAGTCACAGTCGCAAAGTTTTTATAAAAATTCTGGCTTATTTTGTCGTAGTAACGACGATAACACGTCTCACAGCTCAGTCAATAAAGGTAGTAGGAAGCGCTCGGTTATAAAATACACGTGACTTTGACTCGTTCTGCAGTTAAGAACGTCCTATTTGCAATTTAAAATAAGTCACAGTCGCAAAGTTTTTATACAAATTCTGGCTCATTTTGCCGTAGTAACGACGATAACAGGTCTCACAGCTCAGTCTATAAAGGTGGTCGGAAGCGCTCGGTTAACAGAAGTTTAAAATTGAGCTGCAGTGGCGCGCTCCATTTTCCGCTCTGGACACGTTTTTCGACACAATATCGAAAAGGGTTAAACTGCTTCTGGCTAAATTACTTACTCTGTTGACACGTTTATTTGATTTAAACTGCTGGTGCTCTTAAATAAAATGTTACAATCAAAGTAGATTTCTAAAGTAAATGTGACTTATTATGACTTATAAAAGGAGGAAATTATGACGTTCAGAATTAACAGGCCGAATACAAAAATGAATTTAGAGTCGTTGGAGACTTGAGAACTTGGAGCTGGAACTTTGAACCAAAATCAGGGAACTTGAAGCCGTAGGTGGGGAACTTGTAGCCGAAAGTAAAAATCGCCAAAAGGTTTACCTAAGCCTAAGCGAAGCCTAAATTTAACCCCACAACAATTTTTTCTTAAAGGCTCAAAGTTTCCATTGCTTGTGTCTCCAAGTTCTTAATCATTTTCATTCTCTGCTTATGACTCTAAAGACCCTGTACCAAATAAATGGAGTTTTTTTAAAGAAATAATTCGAAGCAATTGGTTGTTTTTAGATTTTGGCTAAAAAACGGGCTCTTCAGGATTTGAACCTGTAATTTTCAGAGCCTCAGCACCTCATTGACTGTCATTTTCTTTTATACCATCACCAGCCAGCTGCACTTCAGAACTCGTACTTATAGGGCATCATATTTTTGAAACATTATCCCAACGGGAGTTAGTACACAAAATTTTTTATGATCTTTCCTTCAACCTTCCAAATGTATTTTTTTTGCTTGTTGTTTATTGATTATAGAAAATAAAGTCATAACAGCAATATTACAGAGAGCCAAAGAAACGTCCATCCGCTCACCGCCGGAAGCGCTCACCGAGCAACAGCGATGAGGAAGGCCAGTACATCCGGGTGCCTAGGGCCAGATCCAGGGTCCGCAGCACCACCTCCAACGCCAGTACAGGAACCGGAAGAGCTCCCAACGCTGCGCTGAAACTGGAACATGTCTTTGGGTAAGTCCATAGAATAGAGTCATTACATATCTAATTAGTGTCACAATTATTCTCTTATGTTCACCTTATTTGAGTTCCTGTTCGCCCTATTTGTAGTTCCTCCTACTTTGATTCCCACGGAGAAAACTTATAGAATAGAATAGAAAATGTTTTTTTTCAAAAGGTGCTGCAGGCTATATATTTCAAACACTTACACTAGCGAACGCTTTATATAGCCGCAAATCGTAAATGATACCCGTCATTTGAGGGTCCTTAAATCCTTAACATAATAATTTAAACTCATAAGATTTAAATAATAGCTTTTTAATCATTAATTGCTAGCACTTTAAGGCGGAACGATACAGTTGCAAAAATTTCGTCGATTTTTTCCAAAACACGTACTCAGGGATTTTCAGGGGTCCTAATTATAAGTCCTACCTCCGTTTTTTGATTAGATCCCTCGGGGGGCGCTAGGGGGGTTGCGACCCCTCCCCCTTGGGGAGCATTCTGACTATATACCGGTTTTACCTCAAATCACCCCAAAACACGTACTCGGGGTTGAATACAGTATTTAATAATAAACCCTTCTTTTAATTAAAAAGTTAAAAATTAAAAAAAAATTGTTGACATTAAAAATATTACCCTGGGGGACTCGATCCTCAGCTCCCAGTATCCAAGTTCAACGCTCTAACCATTTGGCTACTGACCCATCTAAAAGCTAGTTTCTAACAAACGTTCCAAAATGTAATTTCTTGGCGTCAAATCAAAAAGTTTAAATGAAATTTTAGTCATTTAATAGAAATTAGTTTGTTCCCAACTTTTAACACAGCAGTTTTACCATTATTCCGAGCCAGTTTTTAAGTTTTTAATAAAATCTCTACTGTCACGTCTTTTTATTTTTTATTTCAAATATTTTAGCAATAAAATGAAATTTAAAAACTTCAATAGTAGGGATTTCGATGAAAAATTTTTTTGGACATGTACATATTTTGGTGTATCTAACTTGAGTTAAATTTTTATCGCGTAATATTAACTCCGGTTCTGTTAAATTGGGAAAAACTGTTTTAAAATGCCTTTTGTCAACGAAATTTATCTCGGCGTGGAAAGGGTATATAAAAAATGTTGAGGATACCAAACTGACCGGAAAAAATACCCTTTCTCCAAATATATAGTTTGGTTTTGTCCGTCACGTATGGCACGAGTTGCACACAAAAATTGAAAGGGTTTCCTAACTATATCGTTCCATCTTAAACTAATTTTTCAAAAAGAAATTATCCTACTAACCACCTTTTACAGTTACCGTGGCTATGACTGTCGCAACAACATTGGGCTGTTGAAAACCGGAGAAATCGCTTATCACGTGGCGGCGGTCGGCGTAGTCCTGGACCGATCATCGGGAAAGCAGAGCCACTATCTGGAACACACGGACGATATTCTGTGCTTGGCTGTCCACGACAACATGGTGGCCACCGGTCAGGTAGGCGGAAGTATATAAGAAGAGTTCCAAGGAACCGAGGGTTCCAACCAGTGCGCTGTTTCATAAATGTTAGGAACATTTAATTCTTTGTAAATATTTACAAAGAAATGAAATCCTATGCTAAAGCATAGTGATAAATGCAAGATATATTTATGCAAATTTTCGGTTTTTTATAAGTTTTTTCAAAAGTCTATTGCATTTTCATTTCTTTGTAGCTTTCTACAAAAAAAAATGGACTTCAACAAAAAAATAGCATATTGTGAACTTTTATGAAACAGCGCCCTGGAGTCTAAAGTGAGGAACTTAGAGCCAACGAAAAGAACTTAACATAACCATTTTATTTACTTTTAAATCTAAGTTCCTATTTTCGCGGCTCTAACTTCCAAAAATTTTCCAACAGCTCCACGTTCTCTGTTGACTTACGGCTTCAAAAATCCCGTACCCTTATTTTATACGTTGTCCGGAAAAAATACCTTCTGCAAAATATCTTCCGGAAAAAATATCTTCTTTCAGCAGTAAATTATTAAGTACTATTAAAATTTTTAAAGCTTTTTTAAACTTTTTTATGTCGTTTTAGCTTGATTTTAAGGTTTCGCTTAGGCTTAGGAAAATAAAAGTTTTTTTTAGTTGAGAATTTAAAAGTCTTTCAGAAGATATTCTTTCCGAAGATATTTTGCCGAATGTATTTTTTTCGGGCGCCTTTTATACGAGGACGAGGAGTGCTTTATATGGAGAAGTCGTTTAGTTTTAACACTTTACTTTTACATTATTGTCAATTGCAATTTATTTCAGGCAAATGTTTTTATTTCGCCAGTTTTTCATACATTTTTTGTGTAGAAAGTATAACATAACGAGCGATAAGAATTTTCGTGTGTGTGTTTTTTTTGAATAGATTTGTTTTAAATTTGACAATTAGAGGTTTGCTATGGGTTCAGTTCGTTTTGTTTTTTTTGTTTGTGTGTTATTTACAGAGTTGCACACAAGCAGTCTTGAACTGCTGTCCGTATGAGTGTGACACGTAAAAGAAACGCACAGAATACAGGTACATGCAATTCATTAGCTCCATATGCAGGATTGTAGCATTACTACATGCAGTTCTGCATTCTAGACTATTTAACTATTTACTAACTACATGCAGCAGTACTTTAGTACTACATAAAGTATTACAACGCATGCAGCCCTAAGTTCACCATAAGAAAAAAAATATTTAAATTCATATAAATCATTCGATTTTAACAAAATGAACCTTAAATAAAACAGGGAAAAATTATAAATCTATAGCATTAAACTTTGCACGTCTTTATTATGTTTTTTATGTTTTTAGGGTAACTGACTTAATTTCGGCCACCTTTTTTTAATTTTGTTGGATTAGTTTTTTTCTGGTTTTTCCAATCGACACAAAAATTGGTCTAAAAATCAAACTATAGCTATTTTTGTTATTTCAGTGCAAAATTTAAAAATTTTTGTTACAATTAAAGATCAGTGAAGAGTTAAACTGTTTTTTATTGTGGATAAAGTTAAGGCGCGAGCCATTAACTTCGGCCACCTAGAAAAAACTGGCTATAACTATTGCCAAAACGAACAGTAATAATTTTTAAAGGTTGCAATTTTATTCTTAGTTATGGTTCTTGGTACATATAACTTAATTTTTTCCCGTTTGCAAACTTTAATAGTTATTAGCAAGACTTGAAATAATTATGTCAAAACCTTAAAAAACAAGTTTTAGTAACATGAATTTTTTGTTGAATTTTTTATTTTTGGCTTAAAAAAACGTCAAAAAACGTAAAATTAGCAAAAAAAATTCTTTAAAAATACGGTAGTACGGTGATATTTAAAAACAACAAAAACTGCAGGTTCTTTCACCTAAATTTTAAGGTGGCCGAAATTAACGGAATCTTAAAATGCGCGGTTAGTTAAATGCATTGCAAAGTGATTTTGAAGAAAATATCAAAACATGAAAATTAACAATTTTGAGCCTTAAATAGAAGATATTTTAAGGTTTTATAGTGCTTCGTACTAAATTTGATGCAGTTTAAACACAAAACAAAAATTAAGTAAATCACAAAAAATTCACTTTTTGTATGAAAATGTTGATAATGCAGAACAAAAAAATAAAAAAACTTTTGCAAAAACACTTTATTCAGCATTCATCCAGTTACTTTTGTGCTAGTTCTTTTGTGTTTTAGAAATAAGCCAATTTTCTAACACCCTAAATTCGAGGCCGAATTTAAGGCCTGGCCGAAATTAAGTCAGATACCCTAATTCTTTTAACTATTCGTTAGTAAGGCTTTACATTACAATGATAATTGACATGACATATTTTTAGGTTGGAAAAAGCCCTTCAATCAACATATGGGATGGTGAAACTGGGGAAACCATAGCTGTATTGTCTAAAAAACACGAAGCGGGTAATACCTATTTTATTTCCTTAATATTTTCTTTAAATAAAAAAACTATTGTTTTATTTTATTTAGGTTTTATTTTATAGTTACCCCTAAATAGTTGATTGATTTACAGATTTTTTAATTTTCATCCTGGGGTCGTATGCTGAAGGTTTAATCTGACTTAAAGTTAATCTGAGATTAGGTTTAATCTCAGATTAAAATTATTAAAAAATTAAATTATTAATTTATGCAAATTTTTATACCACCTCCGGAGGTGGATTAAAAATTGGCGGGTTTTTCCGCTAATTTCGGATTAGTGACGGATTCGGATTTAATCTAAGATTAAGTCTATTAACTCCGTTAACTTAGATTATTCAATCAATACTTTTAGTATGTTTACTGTGTGTCGACAATCGCTAATCTCAGATTAATCTTAAGTCTGATTAAACCTTCAGCATACCACCCCTGATCTACGGATTCATTTTCAAAAATTTGTTTTTATTTAGGTATTTGTGCGGTCGCATTTTCTGAAGATGGGGACTACCTCGCCTCAGTAGGACTGGATGAGCACCACACCGTGGTAATCTGGGATCTGCAAACTAAGGAGGCAATCGGAGAAACAAGAGGTCACAACAACAAAGTGTTCGGCATAAAATTCAACCCCAATGATGTCACGAAATTCGTTATATTTGGCGTTCGACATATAAAATTCTTCAAGAATGAAAGTAAGTCGACCAGTAAAGGTCTATTCATACTTATGACAAAACGTCCTTTGGACAAAGTCCAAAGGACAAACCAAAACGTCCTTTGGACAAGCCAAAACGTCCTTTGGACTTTGTCCTTTGGACGAAGTATGAACGCTACTCAGAATTTGTCCTTTGGACAAAGTCCAAAGGACAAAATCCAAAGGGAAAAGTCCTTTGGACTTTGTCCTTTGGACAAAATCCAAAGGGAAAAGTCCAAAGGACAAAAGAAGTATGAATACGTTGTCCTTTGGACTTTTCCCTTTGGACTTTTCCCTTTGGACTTTTCCCTTTGGACTTTTCCCTTTGGACTTTGTCCTTTGGACAAAGTCCAAAGGACTTTTGTCCTTTGGACTTTGTCCAAAGGACGTTTTGTCATAAGTATGAATAGACCTTAACTCCATTAGACTAATATTTAAAAACCAATTCACTATAAAACAGATAACGGTAAACTGTAATCATTTTTTCTTTCTTGTTTGGAGACTGTAAAAATTAATTTTACTAGAATAATGTATTCTAAATTTAAAAATTATTATTAAATTACAACCAGTCAAAATTTAATTTTGCTTTATATTGAATAAACCGCGGCAAATTCAATATTTTACTAGAATTTACACAAGCCCACCACGGTGTGCCAACAGTGTGATGAATACAAAAAATAATCCCTGTTTTAAAAAAAGTTTTTGTAAGGCCAAGGTGTTTTTGGGCGCACGCAATGGTATTTTTTACGTCTAAGAAAGTTCGTTTGGGTAAGTTCATTAGGGATAAACGCGTTTTAGTGTTATTAACACGTTTTATCGTTTAAAGTGGCTGGAAAATTTGACTCCAAACTGGGCGATTTGAACGGGGAAGCCGAGAGAATTGAAACCATGCTCTGCGCCGAGTACGGCAAAGACGAGGATGAAATCTGCTACAGCGGCTCCTTCAGCGGGAAGATATTCTGCTGGCATGAAAATATTTTGCTCAGAGTGGTCGAAGGACATTCAGGACCTTGTTTCGCCATGTACGCCTCCCAAAAAGTAAACATATAACTATTTTTTTAATTGTAAAACAATGCAAACAACAAGAAATAACCAATTAATCTGAAAAAAATAATATAATGGTTTCTTGCCTCACCAAACAAGTTGTAACATATCTGTATAAACATAGCAAGTTACCATACGAAAACTACCCTAAGTGCTTCAGGAATACTTTAATGAGTAAGTTTTCTATTCAATTGATTTTATTAAATTGAGCGGATAATTTGCACATAAACTGAAAGATATGCAGTTATAATAATAGTTTCAAATAGAGAACCGCGTACGTGTAATAGTTTATTGTAATTAGATCGTTGCCGTTCAACCTATTAAACATCAAATACTTTCCCATAACAACTACTTGACCCTTTTTATTTTTTTTACTGCTGTAGTGTCGCAAAAAGAATATTGATTTCGATGATTCTAGATTCTAGATGATTCTAGATTATAATTCTAGGTCGTCTCAGTTTAATCTAAAAAGTATCAAATACTTTCATATAACAACTAGTTGGCCCTTTTTGTTTTCTTACTGCTGTACTGTCGCGGAAAAATATTTATTTTAATGCTAGATTACACGTTTATATTCCAATTCGTCGTTTATTAGGGTTACCTCACAGGAGGAAAACGAGGCTCGTTGATCCGCTGGGATTCCAGCTTCGACAAAAAGAAGAAAACCGCCACTATCAGCGAGGATCTGCTGAACGATAAGTCCATCCTAGTGGAAGACGAACCCACGGTTCGCGCCGTGGTCTGGACCCACCGGAAGATGATCGCAGGGACCAGGACTGGGGAGATCGTCGAAGTCGGAGAAGACGGCACTATACAGGTTCTAGCTCAGGTAAATGCAGTTTTCAACAAAACCAAGGTCGCTATGGTCTGTACTAGTGATATTCCTTAAAGCTACAAGGAGATCCCCAGAACTTCGGAGCTCCACTATGTTTCTATGCTAATTTCTTGAATAAATCCAATGACCAGGACAGGAAAAATAGTGGAAGTCGGAGAACACAAACCTATACAGGTTCTAGCTCAGGTAAATACAGTTTTAAACTCTACCAAGGTCGCTATTGTTTTTACTAGTGATATTCCTTGAAGCTACAAAGAGACCCCCAGAAATTCGGAGCTCCGCTATGTTTCTATGCTAATTTCTTGAATAATTAAAGAATAAATCCAATGACCAGGACAGGACAAATAGTGAAAGTCAGAGAACACGAACCTATACAAGTTTTAGCTGAGGTAAATACAGTTTTAAACCAAACCAAGGTCACTATTGTCTGTACTAGTGATATTCCTTGAAGCTACAAGGAGACCCCCAGAGCTTCAGAGCTCCACTATGTTTCTATTCTAATTTCTTTAATAAATTCAATGACCAGGACAGAATAGAAAGAGGTGGGAAAGTCAGGAACACAAAACCTATAGAAAGTTCCAGCTCCAGGCAAATACAGTTTTAAACCAAACCAAGGTCGCTGTTTACTTTTATACCAGTGGGAGATTCCTTGAAGCTACAAAGAGGACTCCCCGAACCTCTTCCGACAGAGCTATGCTATGTTTCCATGCTTAATCTCTAAAACATCTTACTGGTTTTTTGTATGCCAACGATGCTCTAACATCAAATATATCCTACATCGTCAACCAAAACGATTTTTTACTGGCATACTAGTAAGAAAATACTGGTTGAGTCAGTAACCAGTAAAAAAAATTGCTAGTTTCACTGGTAACCAGTAACTGTAACACTCTTTAAGTTACTGGACCGGTGAAACTAGCAATTTTTTTTACTGGTTACTGACGCAACCAGTATTTTCTTACTAGAATGCCAGTAAAAAACCGTGTTGGTTGACGATGTGCGACATATCTACTGTTAGAGCATGCAATTCGAAAAGTCAAAACCAGTAAGATGTTTTAGAGAGTAATTTCTTGAATAATTAAAAAATAAATCCAATGACCAAGACAGGACAAATAGTGGAAGTCAGAGAACACGAACCTATACAGGTTCTAGCTCAGGTAAATACAGTTTTAAACCAAACCAAGGTCGCTATTGTTTTTACTAGTGATATTCCTTGAAGCTACAAAGAGACCCCCAGATCTTCAGAGCTCCGCTATGTTTCTATGCTAATTTCTTGAATAATTAAAGAATAAACCAATGACCAGGACCGGACAAATAGTGGAAGTCGGAGAACACGGACATATCGTCGTTACTACGGCAAAATGAGTCGGAGTTCATATGAAATACGTAAGCCTGTGACTCTTTTTAAAGCTAAAACAGGCTCCTATTAACTGCAGAATGAGTCACTGTCACATGTATTTTATAACGACAGTGGCTCATTTTGCCGTGGAAACGACGATCTGACTCAGGTAAATACAGTTGTCATGGGTTCACTAGTAGGGATACGCTTTCTTTAAATTTATTTTCTTAGAAATTTGATAAAATTTTATTAGCAAACCGTAGAAAAATACGAGTTATAAAAATCATACATTGACCTACCTAACACCCCAAAATTGTGAGCGCGGCAATAACTTTAACTTATTTTTTTAAAATTTAAAATACTATAGGTAAATTACACCTAATTGTAAATGTAGACGTGGTTTATCTTTCGTCTCTCATTAATTTGCATAATTGCTACCGTATGTTTGAACGCGAGTAATTTTTAAACGTGTAAACTATATAAATCTGTTCCCACGCTCGTTCGTTTCTTACCGAAAAAGTGTGTACCAGTTATACTATAAAGAGAAAATGCATTTTTGATTTTGCCGCCCGAAAAAAATTTGGAAACACGCCTAGGCATAGTTTTTGCTACCATTACTTAAAATATTCAATTTTGTGTAGAGGACAAACAATTCAATTCTAAGCTATTATTGGCAGTTACAAAAAAAAACTGCATCCACAATCACTTAACCTTTAATTGCATCTGTTTCAAAAAATTCAACTTTTTACGTATTTTTAAAGCATTACAAAAAAACAATTTTTAAAGCTGGCTGAAGAAGTTTAAACTTTAATATAATTATTTTAAAACGTCTTTCTGACTTTTTGTCTAGTGGGGCGGAAAGAAATACAGGATTTTTGGATCCGTCAGGAAAAAATTTGGAGCCGCTAGAAATTATTGGGAACTTAAAGTCGTGAATCTAAGAACTTGAAGCCGACATTAAAAATAGATTGGAGTTAGATTTAGGCTTAAGAATAGCTTTTAAAGATTTTACATTTTCGACTCCATGTTCCCCATTTTCGCCTCTATATTCTAGCTCTATAAGTGCCCTCGACTCCCTCCAACTACCCTAAATCCGTAATTGGGCCCACAATTATTTTATGCCAAAAAATTTACACTTACTATGTAAACTTACTATTAAATAAACTTTAGGGCCATGGTCAAGGAGAGGTGTGGGGTTTATCGGCCCATCCTTTTAGCCAACAGGTGGCGACCGTGTCCGAAGACGGCTATCTACGCATCTACAGCTTCGCCTCTGGGAAATATCGATTGGCAGCGTTTAGAAAATTAGGCGAACCCGCCAGATCCGTGGACTTCAGTCCCGACGGGAAAATGATAGCGGTTGGGTACAAAGACGGTATTTTATTTATCTATTAATTATCAATTTATTTATTATTTATTTATTTACTTTACTTTACTCTAGTTTACTTTACTTTACTTTACTTTACTTTACTTACTTTAATTACTTTACTTTACTTTACTTTACTTTAATTACTTTACTTTTACTTTACTTTACTTTACTTTACTTTTACTTTACTTTACTTTTACTTTACTTTTACTTTACTTTACTTACTTTACTTTACTTTACTTTACTTTTCTTTCCTTACTTTACTTTTCTTTACTTTACTTTTACTTTACTTTACTTTACTTTTCTTTACTTTACTTTTCTTTACTTTACTTTTCTTTTTTATTATTACTTTATTATTACTTTTTTACTATTTTATTATTTTAATTTATTTTCAATCACCCCTTTTACTTTACTTCAATTCACTTTATTTTACTTCATTTTACTTTATTTTATTATTTTATCTATTTATTTTATTTTATTTAATTTTACTTACTTTATCCCATTTTTATATTCATTTATTTATTTATTACTGTTTCTTATTTTATTTTTACTTTTATTTAATTTTTACTCCATTTACTATTTTTATCATTTTTTATCTTATTTTATTTATTTTATCTATTTTATTATTTATTCAATCTATTTTTATTTATTTTTTATTATTTTATTTTATCTTATTTTATTCAATCTATTTTATTTTATTTCAATTGATTTTATTTTATCTATTTTATCGATCTATTTTATTTCAATTGATTTTATTTTATTATTTTATCTCTATTTTGTTTTATTTATTTCATTTTACTCATATTTATTTACTATTTCATTCACCATATTTATTTTCAATTGTTTTTCTATTTATTATTTTATTTTATCTCATTTTATTTTATCTTATTTTTATTATTTATTTTTTATCTTGATTTTATTTTATTCTTGAAATGAAATGAAATGAATGAATGAAAACACTTTTTATCAGCATGAATCTAATGAAGA
>JASAMX010016508.1:0-12793 GCA_030248175.1 Microlaimidae sp. YZB2_3
TCAGGGAGGTCCAATTTTTTAGCAAAATTTTTTTAACTCAATAATTTAAGTGTTTTTAGGTCTAATATTAAATTTTATGTATTAAAACAGCCTATTTAGGCCTAAAAAGTGTATTTAAACACTGTTTTTAACTAAAAACCCATGTTTTTGACAGTAAATAAAAAAATATACTTCCAAATTGGTCGGGATGGGGGGAGGGGGTCAGCCTCGCTAGGGGGGTGGTCAGGTCGAACCGCTCTCGAGCTTTGGGGGGGCCCTGAATTTTTTCTAGGGGGGAGTCCAAAATTTTGGCTCTAGGGGGGGTGCACGTGCACCCCTCTGTCCCCCCCCAAAAAAAAACCTATGGTGTAAACTAATTTCAGGTGTTTTTAAAATTATTGTTTCGTACGATATAAACCAACTTCACTCTGCGTAACTTGTCAAATCATGGACAACTCATTTTAAAACGTAAACATAACATCTGTGGTTTTTATTTAGAATTTCTTCGGCGAATAAAATTTAAAGACGGTGGTTATTTTTTCTTGAGCGTTACTAAAAGATCTCTGAACACATCTGTGGTTTTTATTTAGAATTTCTTCGGCGAATAAAATTTAAAGACGGTGGTTATCTTTTCCCGAGCGTTACTAAAGGATCTCTGAACACATCTGTGGTTTTTATTTAGAATTTCTTCGGTGAATAAAATTTAAAGACGGTGGTTATCTTTTCCCGAGCGTTACTAAAAGATCTCTGAACACATCTGTGGTTTTTATTTAGAATTTCTTCGGCGAATAAAATTTAAAGACGGTGGTTATTTTTTCCCGAGCGTTACTAAAGGATCTCTGAACACAGAACGTTTGGAAAAGGATCTTAATTTTAAGCCTTCTGATTGGTCAAACATGGTTCGCGAAGTTACACGATTTTACGTCACAGCCCCTGAAACTTTTCCAAACGAATTTAGGTGTGTATTGAAATGAAGTAATTTTATAGAGGTTTTTATATCTTTATAGCAATGTATTTAGCGATAACACAATTTTAGTATTTGTGGTGGACAGGATGAAAGACTATAGGTTGGTTCATACTTATGACAAAACGTTCTTTAGACAAAGTCCAATGCTGGACAATTTTAGAAAAACCAGTAATTGTTAATGCAGAGGGACCTTGTTATGCTATTTTATCTAGGTTTTTTGTTTTTAATAAATATACTCTAAATTAAAGTATAACAATTTGCATCTAAAAATTACAGACAGTTAGTCGTTCAGTCGACAACTGGGTGCACGTGTAACCAACCAACCAACGTCCTTTGGACGAAGTATGAATGCTACTTGAAATTTGTCTTTTGAGCAAAGTCTAAAGAAAAAAGTCCAAATAAAAAAAGTCTAAAAGGCAAAAAAGTGTATGAACACGTTGTCCTTTGAACAAAATCCAAAGGACATTCTGACGCTGTGTTTGTCCTTTGGACAAAGTCCGCAGGACGTTGTTGAAAGGAGGTTTTGTGTTTGGCATACGTATGAACCAGCCTTTTAGGCCACGTGCATAGGTGGATTGCCTCCCGGATTTTTTTTTTTTTGGAAGTGGTGTATACCCAACCCTCCAAAGTTGGGAGGATTCCTAAAAAAAATTTTGGGGTATACTTAAAAAATACCCCATTTTTAGCGATTTTAGTACTTGGACCTCAAATTTTTAGGGGGGGTCCGGGGTACCCCCTGATTTTGGGCGGGGATGTCGGCAGGTTTCGGGATTTTTTCGGGGTATAACATCTCCTCTCCTTTTTGCCAACCTATGCTTCCAGTGCCATGACCAACCTTTAAAAACCAACTCTCTACCCTACCTATTATTTTGGTTTGGTGTCCAAATTAAGTTATTTCAGTACCTAGAAGCTAAATATTAGATTTCAAGAATAGAAGCCTTGGCCCTTTAAAGTGTTTGATTGCCTGTGGCCGCTGTATGTTTTTTTTCTCATATTACAACCAGGGACGTGTCCAGAGTTTCATTCTAGGGGGGGGGCAGATTGTAGTGCAAAAAAATTAGCCCCCCCCCCGAAATTTTTTTTTTTGGGGGGGGGGGGTGGAGCCCCCCCTTAATTTTCGAAAACGTTAAACAGGGATGAACGTAGATAAAGCCGTATATTACACTGTTTTTGGCCTAATAACCTATTATCTAATGTTTCTAGCGGTAAAAACATGTTTTCTTAGTTAAAAATTACATTAGCACACATGGCAGAGCCTGGATTTCCCAAAAAAGAAAATTAAGGAACCTTTCAGACCCTTTGGCTACACCCACATTGTAAACCAAAGCAATGAGCATCATCTAGACTCTAGAAAGTTACCGCTGAGCGAAGCGAAGCGGAAAAAATTTTTAGTTTTGGGGGGTCAATTGGGGTACTAAAATTATTTTATAGTTTGGCGCCGAGCGATTAGGGAGGCGCTAGAAAATTTTTAGCCTCTGAAAACCCCCAAATTTTACTATCTGGCGACCATTTCGGGGGGGGGGGGGCGGGCAACCCCCCCCCCAAAAACGGAAAAAAAACAAAAAAAAAAAAAAAACAATAACAAAAAACAACACAACAAATAACAAAAAAAAAACCAAAAAACACAAAAAACCCAAAAAAATCTCGCCCAACTACTATTCTTATTTTTCTCCCTGTCCAATCGTTTTGGAGGGGGGGGGGCGGCCGCCCCCCTGGTTACATCCCTGCAGCCAACATAAACTACATACAATTTTAATAAAATATTAATGAACATATCTATCTGAAATACGTTCCTGATTACAACCGCATATTTCACATATTTAACATATTATTACTTTTTTTTAACTACTATATACATTATTCAAAATCCAGGACGCTGCTAATCATAGGTGGGCGGGGGAAGATAGTTGCGGAATGATGTCAAACACCCCAATAAAATTTGGGGATAGCCCGGACACGGGACACCCTCCCAAATAAAATTTGGGTGGTCCCACCAGTGTTAAAAATAGGGTATTTGCCTAAAAAAATTTTTGGGACACCAACTATCGAAATTTTAAGGATATACATACATACATGAACATAGGAGGGTAGGCCATAGGTAAGAAAGGGGGGAGGGGGTAGGGTTGGGTCCACATCCCCCCACGCCTCGAAATTTTGGGACCCTCCTCCTAGATGAAAATCTTGGGTCTTGCCTCCCCCTAAATTTCCGAATTTTTTTACCCCTGATCCCTCTCTAGAATTTGAAATCTGTCCTCCCACCTCCCCCCTCGGGAAAATTTTAGGTACTTTTTTATACTAAATTTTCTTCCAAAAACGTAAATTCTTAACTTGGTCTGGCCCCCTCTAGATTTCAAAATTTCGTACCCCGGGTCGAACCCCCCTAAAAAGCCAGGGGGTCCGGACGCCCCTGGGACCACCCAGGTACACCAGGGTACCCTGGGTAGGGTGGGGTCCCCCTAGCCTCGAAATTTGGACCCCCTCCTAAAAAAAATCTAGGGGACCCCCTCCCCCAAATTTTTTATTTGGACACCCTACCCCCCTCAGGAATTCTCCATCCACCCTTCCCCCTCCCCTTCTGAGCCAAATTTTGGGTATAAATTTAGGTCTAAATTTAATGTCACAAACAAAAACAGTACTTTGTATTATTTTCCTATTTTGGTGTAAAAAATTCCTTTATTAGTGGTAAAAAACTTAAATTAACGATCTAAAATAATTTTGTTTGGAAACCGGACCCCTGTCCTGACCCCTATCTAGATTTCAAACTGGTCTACCCCGGGTCAAGGTCAACCCCTCTCCCTTGAGAACCCCTCCTAGCTTTCAAATGGTCATTTACCCGGGGTAGCCAAACCACCACCTAGCTTGCCGGTCCATGCTTATGTATGGGTATATACCATCCTAGAAATCCAAAAAGTTGTCCACCAATGCTGCTTACTTATGGAGATAAGAATTTCTATTGTTTACGAGTTTCTAAAAATTACGGGTTTTTTTTGTCTCTATTGGGTGTCCACCAGAAAAAAAATTTAGCTTCATAATGTATAGCTTCTTAGCTTCAAATAAATGGATCATAATACGCATAATAATCATAACGACTCATTACAGCCAAGCCACTGTTACAGCAAAGTTAGTAAAATAAAGCAGAGTAGAAGTTACAATTTAGTTTGAAAATTCTTTTTCATTACCAGCCGCCTTTTAATGACTGTGGCTAATTTTTTTTCAAATCGCAGTCACATTGTTTAATGAATCTTTTTATTTGAAATAAATTTCATGTTTCAGAGAGGCAGCTGTTGGTTTACTTAATGACCTAGATTTGTATGACGATGATAATTTAGAAAAGGTGGAAAAACTGCTCAATATAATGTCTTCTGGTAGGTTTATTCTAATAATAATAATATTTCTTTCAGACCTAAGCATTCCCTTCATACATGAATAAAGGGTTTACATCCTTAAAACCATACATGGGCAAGTTGGTCCGGAGTGGGGGGGGGGTTAAACCCCAAATTAGGGAGGGGTTAAAATCTGAGAAACGCAAAATACTCATATTGTTTTTTTTTCTGAAGTGCATTTACCCATATCGTTTTTCGATTTTGAAGAAAAAAAAGGTAAAAAACGCTAATTTTAGGTCAAAAGCTCTTTTTATTACATTTTTGAGCTTTTTATTGCTTAAACATTCATTTTGACCTCAAAACTTAAGTTTGGAGGCAGTAAGAAGTCATTTTAAAGACATTTTTTTTCTTCATTTTTCCATAATTGGGGGGGTTAACTTTTTCTCCCCCCCACTCCCTTTTCAGTATTTGGGGGGTTAACCCCAAACCCCCCTTTTCAGAATTTGGGGGGTTAACCCCCCCCCTGACCCCCCATGCCCATGTATGCTTGAAACCACAGAACTGCGGCAGTTTCATTTCAGAAGCGTATACTACCATAACGGCTTAAGATTTTGGCTATTTTTAACTGAGAAAATATTAAAATAATAACACGGGTTTTTTGCGGCGAAAAAATTAACTCATCCGGTGACGGTTCAACTCCAAAAAAATCTGATATAAGCTTTTAAATTCCTTTCTGACTTAAAATTGGCTTAAGGCTTCGTCCTCTTCCCCAAACAGGCGTGTAACAATTTTCATTCTGCAATCCGAACCAACTTTGCTGTATATGAATAAGATTATTTTTTTAATGATAGCAGTGAGCAAAAACCAAAGACAAAATAAAAAGTATTTTTCAATTTTTATGTTACATAGCTTAAGATAAGGCCCATCAATTATGCTTTCAATTTTTCAAAGCGGCGCTTTAAAACACCGTTAATAAACAGAATGAACATTTCCATATCGTGTATTATATAGGTGTGAATCGTTATTTGAAAAAAATAATGTAAGGAAACAAAATTATATTTTAGTATTAATTTTTGTTGACCAAAGCAATATTGACTTAAATTATAGTTAAATATTTTGTTCTCAGCGGTAACTTTATATTTAAATTTTGGTCTTTTATCAATTACACTATAGTATTAGCAATAAAAATATTCATTGTTATTGGTGCATTTAGCGCTAATGAAAAATCAATTTACTTCAAAATAATTTTATGTTAAAAAATAAACTAAAATTAAAAAAAGCACATTAAATTTAGCTTTACGCGTTATTTTTTTTAATTTTGAAATAAATGGGTCATCGTATAAAACTGTAGCTTCAGAATTTTCGGCAGGGTTAACGAATTTCATTAATTTCAACTACCATGTGCTGCAATTAGTATTTTTTTAGATTTATTTTTTAGAACCCAATTACAAAGCCGAAGGAAAGACGGAATTGTGATATTATTGTGGAAAAAATTTGTGCGTTTAGGTTTAAGTTAAGGTGCTTTAGTTAAAATTCTTCAGGCTGAAACTAAGGGCGTAACCGCTCGCCGTCAGGAAGAAAAGAAGAATAAACGCGCGAGAATAAAATTAATAAAAAAAGTTGGCAGGAATGATGTAACCAATTATTATTAACTTGCGTCAGGTCTTTTTCTACATGTGATATTTTCTCGAAAAACGAGTGGTTACTTTACTACCCTGCTGTTTAATAAAGTGTCGCAGTGTTGTTTCTTTGTTATAACTTCATTCTTAACGTTCCCCTTTCCACGTAAATCCCCCTCTCTCTTCGATTAAATTTTTTAAACGAAGCGAATTTTGTTTAGTGATGTTCCTACCCTTTAATATCACGCTCCGGAGCTCCGGCCATTCAAAGCGAAGGGAGCTCCGGAGCTCCCCCCTTAAATGAGCGATTTTAAGCTTATTTAAGCTTGAAATACATTCAAAATTACTCTTTTTGTATTTTTAAGATTATTTATAGTGTTTTAAAAAGTTTTGAAAAAAAATAATTTACAAAAAAAACTTTTGACAAAATATTCTATGTCACATTTTTAAATTATTCATAAATCCGTACTAAAATAGGGCTGAGCTCCGGGGGTTGCTCCGGAGCTCGGAGATCCAGGGAACATCACTAATTCTGTTACAATTATTATTTTTGTGCAAACGGGTTTAATTTTGTTTAAAAAGCTTTAAGTAAAAATTTGTCTTAATTGGTGCATCATGTATTATTTTTTAACCTTTTATAAAATTATAAAAATTTTTATTGCACGAGTTTTATATTTACACAATTAAAATTATACAAAAGCATTCTTAGTTCTATCAAGAATATATAATACAAGATAATTTCTGATTTTACACATTTTATTTAAATTTTTAACCACAATTTGCTAGAAAACTCGTTTTTGCGAACTTTTGGGCCACTTGTCTAGCAAAAACCGCCATTTTCTGCTATTTTTCCGCGCTGCAATTTTTAACACAATGTTAGCTTTTTCGAAGTAAAAATGTGCGACTTTCTTTGCACTTAATGGTGCTTTCTTCGTTCGCACTGCGATTATTTTTTGCACAGCAAAAGATAAACTTTGCTCATGTGTGACTTTTCTAGCAAAATTTTATTCAGAAATTTAGTGTGCAATCGAACATTCTCTTGTGTTATATATTCTTGATTGCAGCTAGGTGAATTATTATTTCCCACTGTCGTTACAGCTCAGCATTGGATAACATTGAATAATATTATTATTATTTTTTCCAAACAGGTACTTAAATACATTGTGATTGTCATTTTTTTTTAAATATTGTGGTACTGTGAATGTATTTTAAGAAATTGCAAAAAAGAGCTAAAAATTAAATTTTTTGTAAAGAAGGTCAAAAATAGCAATAAAATTATGCAAAATTAAGTTAAAAAATGGTGAATATTTGAAAAAATGTCAAAATGGCGAAATATTTTGTTCGTTTCTTGAGCTGAAGAAGGAGGGCGTCAAACAATTGGGAGATCGCTGGACCGGTAATAGGTCTGGTTGGTGCGGTACAGTACAGGCAACTGCAGTTACGCAAACAGAGCCGCCGTGTAGCAAATGCACACCGTGAGCTTGACAACCCGCCGGTATTGTGGGACGGGTCCGTATAAAAACACCATGGACAAATTCACCATAGGCCAAAATCACAATAAACGTTACAAAATCACCATAAAGGTGGAGTAAATTCACGGTAAATATAATGCGTTTGTAATATTTTGCTTTAAATTTTGTTGACACTTAGAAAATGCAACAAAATTTTATCGTGATAAAATACTGCGTTGCGTCACAAAAGTTTCACTGTACGAAAGTATTTTTTTACTTAATTAAATCAGTTTTTAAAAAAATGGAAAATTGCCGAAATTAAATATGTTCATTTAATTTCGTCACTTTACAAACAATCGATTGTTTCTCAGTCAAAAAATCATCATTTTCAAAAATTTAAAAGCCTATGATTATCTCCAGACGGTTTTCTTTAATTTAAGGTTCTACTTGTTGTTCAACGTGTAACGGTCAAAATGTTACAACTAAAATGCCAAATGGTATCAAAATGAGCAAAATTTGGGAAAAAAGTGCATTTAATTTCGGCACTTTTTAAAAGGACTCCCTTAATCGAGTGTGTGGTGCTATGACCTCTACACATTTTAACGTTGTCTTTTAACTATTTACAACTACAATTTAATACCCGACCACTTAATTCAACCTGTTTTTACATACAACAATATGTGTGCCGAAATTAAACTATTTTATTTTATAACGATTGCTCACCACAGACACAACGTAGAACCACGGGCACTAAAAATTTGGAAAATAGATTAAATTTTACCAACACAGTTTAATTTTTAAACCAATTTATTGCGTAATCATGAAATGCCCATGTTCTAAAAACGAGTAACAAATTTATTTTTTTATATTACACATAATTTCAAATGAAAATATCATAACATAACAAATAAAAAGCTCATGACAGTCATCTACATATAATTAGCTCTCATTTCAGCTATCAAACGTATTCTGTCCAGGATTACCAAAGATATAGTCCAAAATCAAAAATGCCCAATTGGGAAAAGTGCCGAAATTAAATGCACTACCCTATAGTGATTTTGCACGTCACCTGTGGGACGTGTTCACTTGTGATTTACTAAACTGTATGACCTTTTTATATTCATAACTTAAACAATAAGGTAACATCGCTGCAGAGTTGCACCCGAAAAAAGTACTTTCTGTTTACAGATAATAATCATAGGTGTTTTTGGTTGGGTCCGCTGGGGGAGTCCACCCCCGGGTGGAAAGCCAAAATTTTTTTAGGGGGGTCCGGACCCCCATGGCTTGTAGGGGGGGGGGTCGACCTCGGATGCGAGATTTCAAATATAGTGGGGGTCCAATTTTTTAACAAAATTTTTTTAACTGAATAAGTGTCTTTAGGTCTAATATTGAATTTTATGTACTAAAACCGCCTATTTAGGCCTAAAAAGTGTATTTAAACACTGTTTTTATCTATTAAACCGTGTTTTTGACAGTAAATAAAAAAATATACTTCCAAATTGGTCGGGAGGGGAGGGGGTCAGCTTCGCTAGGGGGAGGGAGCCCCTGGATTTTTTCTAGAAGGGGGTCCAAAATTTTGGCTCTAGGAGAGGTGACCCCTTTGTCCCCCCCAAACACACCTACGATAATAATGCTTCAATGTTTATTGAATTGGCGATTTTCGCTTGTTATCTCACAATTGCGTAGACGCTGCTACCTTTTTGGCGACCGGGCTGACCGTAGTTCACCTAAATAAAATTAAATTTTATGTTTTAAGCTGAGCTGAAGCTAGTAGTGCGCCTCGAACCCTTGATCTACAGAGCTCCGTCCTATTTTGGTGGGTGCTACTGTTATAAAAATAATAACAGTAAAAAAGAGTAATGTAATTATTACATTACTTATATATTAATAATATATTATTTTGTCAAAAATTTTTAAAAACTTATTGAAAACGATAGACATCGCTCTAAAAATTGGTAATGAAATAATTCGAAATCTATTTTAAGGTTAAATAAGCTTCAAATTACTTGTTTCAGAGAGTGGTTTAAAATGACCGGAGCTCTGGGCTGGGTCAAGAAGCACCAGGTAGTCATAGTGCATGTTTTCCCGTGGGTCAGTGGAAAAATAAGGTGCCATATGGGCGGTTTTATTCTTTCGAAGTGGTCAAAAGGCTTGAGAGTTTTGTGTTATAATTTTTTTAATATCTGGCTTCGAAAAAATATTTCTGAGTGCTTGTAGCCTTTCACGGGGCCTCCATTTAAAATTTTAAAATTCAGCAGAAAAAATGGTTTTAATTTGTAGCAATTTCTTTCTGTTGCATGGTTATTACTTTTCTAGAAAAAAACAGGTACAATGTACCTGTTTTTTCTAGCAAAACATATTATGTTTCTACTAGTGTTGTAAAAAGTATTGATTTCGGACCACCATTTACTTTACAACAAGCCCATAGGAAATCAACCCATTGAAATTACTTAAATTTTACTTAAATTGATTTAAGTATTTGCAGTGGAAAATCCGAGTAAGAGTAAAAGTATTTGAAATTTCATAAGTCAAGTAAGAGCAAAATTAAAAGTAATTGAAATTTCAAAAGTCGAGGTAAAAGTAATCCAAAATCCGTTACTTTTATTATTTTAAGTAAAAGTAACTTTTTACAACACTAGACTTTCTACTCTCGAAGATAATGCTCCGTAGATCCGGATATTTAAAGAATAACGAACTCCGGAGCTCCACCTTTCAAATTTATTTAAACCAGAAATATGTTTTAAGTTCTTCAAACAGCAGTCTGGAGAATATTTTATCGCTTTTAACAAGGTTAAAAATAAAATCTTTTACAAAAACATTTGGTTCACAGAAAAAATCTTAACAATAATCGGTAGCATTTCTTTTCAATTATTTATGAGATTAAAAAAAACAAGGCAAAGTTCCGGGGGTTGCTCCAAAAAGCGGAGCTACACTTTGAAGCTCCGAGAATTGTCTGTCACTAATACAATATAATGTAATATGTATGCTAATCGCTTCACTCGTTGCCACCTGGAAATAAAAATTGAAAAAAAACATCAAAAATAAAACAAAAAAAGCGTTCGGACCATACAATTTTCAGCGGAACCAAATTCTATCAGTCAGACTTACTGGATTCATTCAAATAGTATAATTCTGTCAGTAAATAATGTAAATTTGGATTAATAATAATGCGTTGATAAACACATTTTAAATACAAAAATAAACACCACAGTATTAAAGTCCAAGTGAAAAATACACATTTTATTGCAAAATAATACTTCGGAATGGACAATTCGATAGATTTCGACTTCGTATGTAAATCCTTCCCTGAGATCGTGTGTGGATTTGAGCTTAATGGTGGCATTTTGCCGGTTCAACCAGAGAATTAATTCGTCGTCTTTGTCGTACGCCAGGCCTAAAGTAATACCGTCATTACTATCACACAATGAGTCGGAATCGACATAAAATCCCTGTAACTGTGACTCATTTTATTTTTTAACACATGTCATAAATGTTAAAAGTAGGGATCGACCGGTGCCCCGGTTTGCCCCGGCACTTTTTTCCACCCCAACCCAGCAAACGCAATTCTCTCTACCCCGGCAATTTAGCTGTCAAATGAGCCGGGGCGAACCGAGGTAAGGACCCCTAAGAATGCAAATTTTAAAGCGCTTCTAAACATTTTTGATAGTGAGATGTAGTTGTATACAATATTTTATCTACATACCTAATTTAATCTCTTTAATAATAGGATATTTATTATGCTATATTAAGATTTTCTAAAGCCTTTTTATTTTATTAAGATTCCTTATTTTTATCACGAATCCTTATTCAAAAATTTAAAGTTATCTTGAGTATTAAAAGCCATTTGTAGACTTTATTTACAAGATGAAGGTTTGACAATAGATTTATATGGTTGAATTATATCTGGGTGATCTCATAAATTTATATGGAAAAATGAGACGGCAATTAAAGTTGTGCGGTTACGAGTTTTAAAAAAACGAACGGGAATGCAGAATTTTTTGAAGTTTCGTCTTTTCACAAAATATACAAAAATTAGTCAACTTTAGCCATTAAAAAATTTACATTTTTGTTACAAAGTAGGTAATTTAATAAATAATTGTTAAAATCATGTACCCCATTTACTCTTTATTATCAAACCGGTTTCACTGAAAATTTGAAATTGTTTAAATAGCCAGTTCAATACTGCAAATCATCGAGGTCAGCTGGGTTTTATTTGCCCATAATCACAAGACGTATTTTACATATATTGGAGTTATTCTAATATGATTGCTTATATCAAAAATATATAAAACAAGAGAATTTTCGGCTAAAAATGAATTCTATCAGGGTGAAAATGACTAGGTGGTAAAGTAACCACTCATTCTTGGAGAAATTATCACGTGGAGAGAAACACCTGACGCAACGTAATAATAATTGGTTACATTATCTCTGAAAACTTTTTTTATTATTTTTATTTTCAAGCGTTTATTGTTTATTTCTTCCTGACGGCGAGCGGTTACGCCCTGAATTTCAGCCTGAAGGATTTTAACTTTAGACAGTAAATTTTTTACCTAAAATTTATAAGAAATGTTGCACTTTTGCCTTATCACGCGCAAGCTGTTTTCTGTGCATTCAATAAAAGTTTCTCGCACAGCGATATTTTGTACACCAAAAGTCGTTTTTTCTGAGACTTTACAAAATCAGTTTGTACAAAAAATTAACAGAAAATGATGATTAAATTTGATCATGTATGAGTTGAACGGTTTATTGTACAACTGGACACATTTGCTTGGGTGATATATTCTTGTGTATATTTTTAGGTGAATATTTGAAATTGTTTTCAAATTTTGTTATGTTAAAAAATTCAAACTGATGTCTTGTTTTTATTTTAGAATTTTTAAGTTTTGCTAAATCTACACTATAGTATTCATAAAATTTAAAAAAACCTTTGGAGTCAGTCCACTTTTTTTAATCCAATATTTTGTATCCGCATAAAAGACACCATATGTAAACAATTAAAACAAAAAGTTATTATGAACTGTTTATATTTAATTTGAAAAATAAAGTTTTCGCATAATGCTGAATAAGAATAATACTAACTAATTTTTAAATGAAATTTTCCCCCTCACGGTCGCCCGGGAATCTGGTAACAGATTACCCCAGCCTAAGCCCGAGGATATCGCTGAGGTCTCCGTCCTGAGGGGGATCAACGTCACCCCGCCCGGTCGCTTTTAATTAAGCCGGGATACTCGGTCCCGTACAGCTTGCTGTAGCTTGGTGGAGAGGACGGCGAAGGGCGACCACGAGAGGTACTAGTAATGTAGTGTACATTTTTCAAAATTCTTTTTATCATTTTTTTTCTCAAAAAACAACAAAAATTCCTCCCCCTATCCCTCCCACTTTATTTGCACTGTGCTTTGCTTCTTTTTATCTCCTTGTTCGGCTGCTAGAGCATAATGTACCTGAACGAAGACA
>JASAMX010016509.1:0-25257 GCA_030248175.1 Microlaimidae sp. YZB2_3
CAAAAAGAACAAACAATAGGAAAGTTGCCTATGGTTAAACGTCAAAAAACGGCGCAATAAATTTTTTTTTTGTTGGTAATTTACTAACAAACAAACGAAAAACAGACAAGGGCACACTACTTAGCCATTAAACAAACGTTGGGATCAAAAAGTACAATTTATTAAAACGACAACTTAGTCAATAAAACACTGTACACATTTGGAACTAAATTACAAATTTCTTTAGAATGAATATTTAAAAGCTTAGGATTATTTTTGTTTGCAGTTATTAAACAAGCTTCTTTAAAACATAAATTATGAAAATTACTATCAAACGCCAAATACTTAGAAAAACTAAAACTGTGTCCTGTGTTACGTGAATGCAATGAAATTGATGATAATGTAAGAAGATGATAATGTCTTTGATGATAATGTCTTTGTAAGAAGATTGTGCAGCTCGTATGTGTTCGGACAGTCGAATTGAAAAAGAACGCTGTGTTCTACCTATATAGAAATTATCACAAACATCACAACAAAGTAAATACACAACATTATTTCGAGTTAAATCAATGGTTTGGGAATCTTTAAGATAAAATAACATGGAACGTAATATTTGAGGGGATTTAAAATATGTTGAAAAACCAGCCATTTTTAAAATATTTTTAATGCTATAAGAAAGTTTGCCAAAAAATGGTAGAGAAATAGAAGGGAGGCACGTTTTTGGGATTGGAGGAGGAGCACACCCTGATTTAAGATTAGCTAAATTAAAAAATTTGGAAACAAAATCTTTACTGTACCCGTGCTTATAAACAAATATATTATACAAAAATTTAAACTCATTTTGCAAAGAAATTGAATTAGTACAATACCGAAGAGCCCTTAATTTTAACGTGTTTAGAGTGCTAGAAATGTATTGGTTTGGTATAAACGAAAATTTGGAAATATATCTATTAGAATGTGTGGGCTTTCGGTATACTTCTACTTCAACTTTGTTAAAAGAACGTCTAATAAAACAGTCCAAAAACGCTAAAGAATTGGAAGACTCAAACTCAGATGTAAAACAAATCTTAGTGTCTTTAAGAAAAGTATGAAACTCAGCTAAAAACGCATTTACCATACTAACAGAATTTAAATATGGGACTTTTAAATCAAATAACAAAAACACGTCATCAATATATCTGCGGTAAAAACAGGTTTTAAAACATTAGGTCATACACTACTAAGGAATTCAGATTCTAAGACGCCTAAATACAAGTCACTTATAGCTACAGAAATGGGATTTCCCATGGGTACTCCGAAATTTTGCTTTAACAAATCACCTTGAAACTGTAAAAAACTATTATTTAAAACAAATTCAAATAATTGAACTATAGTCTTAATTGAAACAGAGGTAAAAAATGGTATATTTTCGCGCCAGTAACGTTCAGAATTATGTAAAATATTTGGCAAACAATTAAGCATAAAACTAATATCAACATTATCAAACAAACTAACAGCATCTATACTCGTCATAAAATAACCAGGTTTTATATTTATGTTTTTTAACTCAGAAATAAAACTAGACACTGATGATACTCTATATTCTAAAAACTGAACGGATGGTTTTAAAACAGCATCTAATTTCTTAGCAATATGATAAAACATGGAACCATACATAGGCGTAATAACTCTAATGGGATGATTAACTTTATGGACTTTAATAAGACCGGGTCAGGAATTTAATAAGGGTCAGGAATTTTACTTCTCTCAAAACTAGGCAAAATGCTCATGATAAGACCTGCAGATAAAAAGGAAGAAAGCACCGATTTCAGATTTGAATACGTCGTTTTTATTTTTGATTTTGTGTTTTTTTGTAAATAACTGAGAATTAGAAAAATGGGCAGACATTTTAGAAATGTATGATGTTTTTTGAAGAACAACAGTTTTAGCACCTTTGTCGGCAGAAACAAAAATTAAATCCTCCTCTAGCGCTTTCTTTCTTAAATCCGAAACGACTACATTAAACTTATTTTGAATACAAGATAAAGCATTAGATGAAACATTAGAATGGATTAAAGATGAAACAATTTCTGCACGTATAGACTCAATAGGAGCTTTTGTATCGTCAGTTTTGCTTGCTTTAAACAAAGCAGATTCAATGGTGCTTATAGTTTCGAGTACTGGAATCTTCTTTGGCGGCAAACAAAACTTAGGACCGCAAGCTAAAATATCTAACTCAGCTTCATTAAAACGAGTATTAGTAGTGTTTACAATAACAGAGTCTCTAAACTGCTTATCTGGCCAGATACTATTATTTATATTTTTAGAAAAACTGCTAAACTTTTGGAAATATAAATTTTGAAACTTTTTATAATGTTTTTGACTAACAGTTTTAAACGCCCAGTGATAACGGTTTTTGGAAAAGAGTAAAACGGTTGATAAGATTGTGCTATCTTTTATTCCACTGTTTGTGTTTATTTATTACTATTTTATACTAAAAGGTTTTATTTAGTTGCTTGACAAAGACCTGTTTTATTCAGTGTCGAAACGTCGCCGTTTTACCAATAAAGATTTTAATACAGTTTTTAATTTGCTCAAAGCCATGCTAACAGTGCTAAATACTCCGAATTATGACTCACTGGGCAACCCTAAAGGATTCTGAAACTACTTCATTTTATCTACCTACCTCTTTTTTATCGGCCTCTGAGGCAGATTTAGCTGCCTATCCCAGTAAGGACGGGGCCTCATTTGGAAAAAAACATTTATAGCTGCCTCCTACCTGCCTCCATCAGAAATTTTTTGCTGCCTCCTACCTGCCTTCACCCTGCTTCCTACCTGCCTCCGAGGCAGTTTTAGATGCTTCTTACCTGCCTTTTAACCTGTATATGCTTTAACATAGGAGGTAGGGTCATGTACCTCCTACCTGTCTTCAAGGGAGTTTTATTTGCCTCCACCCTGCATCCTACCTGCCTCCACCCTGCTTCCTAGCTTGCTCCGAGGCAGTTTTACCTGCCTCCTACCTGCCTCCTACCTACCTCCAGTTCTTCCATAGGCAGGTTCAAGAGCCGTCCTTACGGGGCTATTGCTTGCTTTCTCACCTGCATATGGTTTAACATTGGAGTGAGTGCTACCTGCATCAGTTTTGACTGCTTCAGCCCAGCCTTCTATCTGCCTTCTATTCCTTTTTTCTGCTTCCTACCTGCCTTCACACAGCCTGCTATCTGGCTCCGAGGCAGGTTTGCTGCCTCCTACCGTTCTTACCAGGTTAAGCAAAAAAACTGATGCAAAGACTTAATTTTAAAAAATCAAAAAGATATAAAATTTTTTACTTTGCTTAAAACTTTTTAGCCAAAGTATAAACATTCATTTTCTATTTCTAAATAATTAAAAAAAAGGTAATTAAAAAAATCACAAAACTGTTTTTAATTAATGTTGATCTGAATTTATTTATTCATTATTTAAAAACGTTTTTAATTAATTATTACCGAACATTAAATGCATCAGAAACAGAGAAGGTTGAGGTGCTAAAGTTACCAAAAAACTAGCAGATCTTTAGGGAAAAGTTAGTGTTGGAGTACGCTGTATTATTTTATATAATATATAAGGACTCAGTATTGCTCATTCTGAGGAACTCCAGCAACGAATTTGTTCAGCAATAATAAACTCAATTTTTTACAGTGGAATAAACGCCAATCATATTTTTTTGTATCTCCGACATGGAGAGTAAGAATCATTATAAAATATTAGTAACTGTGACTTTTAATCTTTAAAACAAAAATAATATAAGCTTTATTAGTCAGAGTCACTTTGATTTTATACTGATAATGATTCTTTGTGTCGTAATAACGACAAAATATTTTCGTTGCAGGAAGCTCGCCAGAACCAGCAGATCGAATCAAAAGGATGTGGCAAAACTTTCATATATTGTGATTTTTGTTCCAGTGAATGGCTGCGATGACACATCGTTTGTTTGTAAGAATGGATTCTGTATACCGGGCGGCAAGCTATGTGACCAGATGAATGACTGCGGTGATAATTCTGATGAAACGCATTCTTTTTGCAGCAAGTTTTTTTTTAAGTTTATTTCTACTTATTTATATTTTTTACTTGTGTTTTTTAAAGTTATTGTTGTTTTATTTAATTTTAATTTAAGTAAATTTTTAGTGGTTTAGGTGGACATATATGTACGTTAGTTTAAATCGTAATTATTGCTTCTTTTTAAAAAAATTACAAAAAGCACTTTTTAAATTAATTTGGGCTGTTTATGATTATGTTTTACAAAACTGAGTCAAACTCATCTATTTAAAAAAACTCGATTTGTTCTTTTATTTTGCGGTAGGAATAATAATAATAATAATAATAATAATAATAATAATAATAATAATAATAATAATAATAATAATAATAATAATAATAATAATAATAATAATAATAATAATAATAATAATAATAATAATAATAATAATAATAATAATAATAATAATAATAATAATAATAATAATAATAATAATAATAATAATAATAATAATAATAATAATAATAATAATAATAATAATAATAATAATAATAATAATAATAATAATAATAATAATAATAATAATAATAATAATAATAATAATAATAATAATAATAATAATAATAATAATAATAATAATAATAATAATAATAATAATAATAATAATAATAATAATAATAATAATAATAATAATAATAATAATAATAATAATAATAATAATAATAATAATAATAATAATAATAATAATAATAATAATAATAATAATAATAATAATAATAATAATAATAATAATAATAATAATAATAATAATAATAATAATAATAATAATAATAATAATAATAATAATAATAATAATAATAATAATAATAATAATAATAATAATAATAATAATAATAATAATAATAATAATAATAATAATAATAATAATAATAATAATAATAATAATAATAATAATAATAATAATAATAATAATAATAATAATAATAATAATAATAATAATAATAATAATAATAATAATAATAATAATAATAATAATAATAATAATAATAATAATAATAATAATAATAATAATAATAATAATAATAATAATAATAATAATAATAATAATAATAATAATAATAATAATAATAATAATAATAATAATAATAATAATAATAATAATAATAATAATAATAATAATAATAATAATAATAATAATAATAATAATAATAATAATAATAATAATAATAATAATAATAATAATAATAATAATAAAAATAAAAATAAAAATAATAATAATAATAATAATAATAATAATAATAATAATAATAATAATAATAATATTAATAATAATAATAATAATAATAATAATAATAATAATAATAATAATAATAATAATAATAATAATAATAATAATAATAATAATAATAATAATAATAAATTTAATTTTAAACATTTAAACATTTTAAACATTTAAATATTATTACTTGACATACCAACCCGTTCTACTTTTAAGCAAAATGTATCATTAAGGTAAGGTGTAGTTTTTCATGTCTTTTAAAATTTACAGTTAACCACACCGCTACTAAATTGAAACTTTTATACTTTTAGTGTTTTACATATAAAAACTTTAGCAAATATATATAGAGTCATAAAAGGCGGTGTGAATATAATCAGTCATAATGACCTTGATATGTACTTACTTTCAATTAAATTCTGTAAACTTTCTAAATTGTTAATTTTTATAGGTTCTCATTCTTGTGGTAAAAACCATGAAGGCTATCATTGTGTGAATCACCAATGTATTCAAAGGACTCTGGTGTGCAATAGAAACAACGATTGTGGTGATAACAGCGATGAGCCTGCTGAATGCTGTAATAACTGCAAAGATATAGTTTTAATTTATAATTTTAATAGTGATAAATCTTTAGTAAAATTAAGATCATAAAATGTTAAAATTTTGTTTTCAAACGGTGAATTTTAACTAAAACACCTTATATTATGCAATATTATCCAAACATGATTTTTTTTATTTTAGATTACAAAACTCATGATTTTTTGCAGCCCAAGAATTTGACATGGCCTTCGGTAGATTTTATTTTAAATATTTTTTGGTTAAATATTGTTATTTTGTTCATAGTTCTAAATATGTTAAATATACTACATATCAAGCTGGTATTATTTATCTGCAAAAAAACTTTTTGTTTTGGAATAAAAATAAATAGTAGCCAATAAGTCAAGCAAATAAATAATTTATAAAATTAAAGTTTCAATCAAAACAATTCAAAATCCGTTAAAAAATATCAAACGGCTGGCAATACCACTAGTCTGTTGTCTGGAAGGGTTTTTTAAGACATTGTCAGTTTTTGCAATAAATATTGGGACTTTTTTAAGCTCACACACGAAAAATCTCATTTGAAAAAATTATGGAGTACAAGAGCACTCAGTTTGCGGGTAAAGCATACGTGAGTGCTAAGAAAGACCTTTTTAAAATAGATGTTGCTACATTCTAATATTATTAACAATAAAATTAAGGTTTTCTACATGTCACAGGGACATTGCAATATTAGGAATGGCAAGACAAACATTTTTTTTTTGCAAAATCAAACCCATTATTTGAATTCTCAAGTGACTCACCCAAGTCTCTTTTTCGCAAAATGCAAAAGCCAAGAAATCTCGTTTTCTCTCTTTAAATAGTAGCAAAGTTACATTATTCAAAAGCTTATCAAACGAGCTTTTATTATTATTAAAGTTAAATTCAGTTTTTGGTTGGGGACTTTCACACCGCACCCACGAAAGGTGGTACCTGACGGATCCTTGAGCGATTGCCCCTAGAATTGACTCTTGGATCAGTGTAATAAACCCAGCGAAACATTAACAACATAAGTTGCCAAAAACGTTCAACTGACGGGGGTTTTAGAAAACTAAGGGTGCAACCCCATGGTTTACTACAGGTACGTTTTAAGCTTAAAAGCTTTCCGTTGAAAACTTTCACCTCGCATCCACAAAGTGTAGTACCTGGCGGATTCTTGAGCGATTACCTTTACAGCTTACTTTTGAATCAATGTAATGAACCCAGCAAAACATTAACAACATATGTTGCTAAAAAATGTTTTATCTGGCGGGGGCCTTAGAAAACTAAGGGTACCTGGTGAATCCTTTCATGCTCTCTAAATTTACTTTCTAATTTTTTGAATTGAGACAATTATTGTTATTTTACAACTTATAAAAATTATTGTAATCTAAATAAATAATACCGGTTTGTTTGTAATTATATTAAAGCTTTCGACACGCTGATCTCAAAAATATAAATTTCAACTCGATTCACTCATTGGTTACCATTTTTATAATGCAATGTACCCCCTTGGGGGTACATTGTGGCCCCAACTTCTATCTTTGTCCTTGGGAATTAAAATTAGCATCTAAAATTAGGGACGAAATGCATTTTTAATTAGTCTTATCTATTAACAAATTTTTATTTATTTATTTGTTCATTAATATTCGCATAGTGCTGAGTGAAGACAAAATTTAATATGCAATTGAACCACATACCTTTTTGGAGTTAATATAAACCTTATGGGTTTATGTAAACGGTACCCCCAATTGATTTTAATTTTAATTAGCCCAATTAAATTTTACCTTAATTACTCACAAATACTCTGTAAAAACAAATTACTGATACACTAAAACAAAACGCATAATTATTAAATTAATAAAAATGTATAAAAAATAAATAAAACCTATAAACAAAATTAAATATTTTAAAAGCATTAGTAGAGTTGAAAATGAGCAACTAATTCTTTCAGGTATTTTTCATATATTTAAAAAATTGTTTTTGCTTAAATCAATAACATCCGATAAACCATTCTAAATACGAATTGACTCTTGAATGCTGGAACAGTTAGATCTATCCAAACGAACAAACGGTATATGTACAGATGTTGATGTTGTTCCAAACGTTGTGCTCGTCGTACATTAATATCCTGTGTCAGCTGAAACGGTTCTTGCCAATGTTGAAAACCGTTATGATATATGTAAATTAAATGAGCCTGAAAGTTAAGCGCAGTAAAACTGACTGGAAGCCATGAAGAAGCAAGCAAAAAGTCTTTACAACTATCGTGATGGTTTCAAAAAATTGTTCTTAAAGCAAAACGTTGAGTCTTTTTAAAACTAAAACGGTATTTAGCTTGCTAAGGATAATACATTGATAAAGCATAAGCAAAAGCAGGAAATATTTGTTGTTTGTAGATTTTTAAAAGACTGTTCGCATCATAGTTTTTACCGAAAATCAAATTTAGTGCAGAAATTGATCTCTTGAGATTTGCAGCTTTCTTGCTAATATGAATTCCCCAACTTAATATTTCTCAGTCTTGTTAAAATCTTTAATTATTTTACTTAAATTGTAACAATCAAAAGCAAATATAAAAATGAGGATATATAAGAGCATGATTAAGCAATTTTAACTTTAATTGTATAGTTTCTAATTAAACAAAATATTTTTAACCTAAAAAACTTCCCTTATTTTTATTATAATAACTTAATTTTTTTATTAATTAAATAAAAAATTGGGTTAAATCTAAGTGCAAAATGAATGAAGTGTTAAAAATAAAACAAGCTTTTTACTGTTTATAGTCTGCTATGAGTCTTGAAATACACATTGAGCATATCATAAATAAAAAAGGAATAAAATAACTATAGACATCCGTCAAGCTAATAATATAATAAGACAATATCCCAATAAAGTTTATCGTCACTTTTGAATTTTGTCCATGCAGCTTAAAAACAATATTTTTGTGCAGGTTAAAACAGACTTTTTATAAAATTTTATAATAATATATTTTTATTTATTGGTGTGTTTTTAATACATTTCTATATTTTTTTTGTAGAATAGGATTACGTGTGCAAATTTTAACTTAAGTGGAGGACTTTTGATTTGCCCAGAAGCAAAATATCCGGATGCTTGCATTTTACCTGGTTTACTCTGTGATGGAAAATCGGACTGCCCCGCTGGAAGTGACGAGTTGGATTGTTCAGGTGTTTAAAAAATAATACAATCTAGTGTTTTTTATATATTTTTCTCTCCCTTTCTTTTTTCATCGCTCCCTCCCTCTCTCTCTCTCTCTCTTTATTTCTATTTTTTTCCTTCCAGCTCTCCATTTTTCTACCTTTCTTTTTTATATCTCTATCTCCTATTTTTTTTTATCTTTAGATAGCCTTGTCCCTCTTTCTCTCTTGTATTCTTTTTCTTTTCCTTTTTTGCTTTGTCTTTTCCCCTTTTTCTTAATCTCTCTTTCTTTTTCTTTTTACTTTCCCTCTCCAGTTCTCTCTTACACTTCTTAAGGGTAGAAAAGGGACAGAGAGAAAGGGAGTTGAAAGCTAGCCGACAGGGAGCAAAAATATCGTTGTTATTTCCAGCAGGAGAATAAACAACGGTATTTAATATATATCTGTTTGAAATAAGTTTTTTAACAATCTCTATTGACTAATTCAGAATAAGGGTTTTTTAGTGTATGAAAGAGGGTACAATACAGCTAGCGCCAATCATATGTAGGGAGGAAATTGAGAAACAGCGAGCGACTAGTACATTTTACGATTTGAAATATTTTATATATTTATTGGTTTAATATCTCGATTTCTTCCCTTCAAAATTTCTTAAATATTTCTTAATATTACAAAAGCAAAAGCATTTTTTGAGGATTTTTAGTTTTTTGCCGCTTCGTAGGTACGGCGCTGCTGGCGCGCTTGGTTTCCACATTTTTAATGTTTTAATTATGAAAAATGCTTTATTTAAAAGTTTGGAATGGACTTTTAAAATTAATCTTTAAATTTTAAATAATTTTACAATCAAAACATTAAGAAAATCCCAGGTAGGTTGGAAATTAGTTTCAAAGCACCGATTTCAACTTTATTTTTGCTAATTCAAAATCATTGTTCACGAAAATCCTATTTTCGTGATGCTTTCTAATTGTTGTGCTGTTTTTTAAAAAAACCAAGACTTATTTAGCACAAACTGATATATGTTAAAGCACTTTAACTTAGTGAAAATATAATTCTGTATCAATTTTAATTAAGCATAGGTTTAAACTAAAAATCTAAGAAAACTACAATTTTTTCAAATTTAATTTTTTTTCTTTTTGTACCCTCTCTTGTACAGTAAAAGACGCTTATTCAGAACTAGTCTATAGGTAAAATAAAAACATCGCTTTCAGAGTTGCAACAAAGCACACCCCAGGACATAAACACAAATATTATATATACACACACAATCAAAAATCTGCTCACTATCAACACACATCCTCCTTCACGTAAAACAAGTAAACATGGCAGCGATGTGTAACAACAACACAAGAGTTTTTCACATAGGGTAGCTGACTTAATTTCGGCCACTTTTTTATTTATTGAATAAAGTTTTTCTGGCTCTTCTAATTGAGCTAAGATTTGGTCTAAAAATCAAACGACAGCTGTTTTTATTACTCCAGTGGAAAATTAAAAAAAATTCTGTTACACTTAAAAATCAGTAAAGGTTTAAATTTTTTTATAATTGCCGAAGTTAAGGCGCTGCCATTAACTTCGGTTACCTAAAAAAAAAAAATAAAGGTTGCAAATTTATTCTTAGGTATTGTTGTTAGTATATGTAACTTAATTTTTTCCTGCTTGCAAACTTTAATTGTTAAAAGACTTTAAATAATTATGTCAAAACTTTAAAAACACAAGTTTGAATAACACGTGTTTTTTGTTAATTTTTTTTTGGCTTGAAAAAATATTTCAACATAAAATGGTTTTTGTTACCGCCAGTCAACTTTAAAGAAATTCTGGTTATGATTTTATTCCACACTGTTGAGTGTTTTTATATTTTTAGCCTAAAAAAATAAAAAAAAAAACAAAATCCGCCTTAATTTTGGCCACCTTTTAGGTTTTAAAAAAACAAAAAAAAGGCTAAAACACAAAAAACGATTATGTAAACCAAAATTATCAACCTTAAGGGTTAACAAGACATTACAAATTTCCCATTACAAGGCTCCCCTATTTTGTGACTCCCCGGTCATTCTGGACCGGTCCAAAATGACTCTCCGGTCATTTTGGACCGGTTTTAGGCCGGTCCAGAATGACTCTCCTTGGTCCAAAATGACTTCCCTGTTTTCTTGTTGTTTTTTTTACATTTTGCAATACTATTTAGTTTAGTACAGCAACGGGTTTGAAGAAAAAACGTAGATGCTATTTTATTGTGGCAATGTCAATATTATACCTTTTCTTACACAATTTAAATGGCTTTAGGCTTAGGCTTAGGCTTAGGCTTAGGCTTAGGCTTAGGCTTAGGCTTAGGCTAAGCCTAAGCCTAAAATTTCGCTAAGTTCCTAAGCTAAAATTTTGTTTCTCAACTTTGCTAAGATTTTCTCATTCCGGGTATTCTCGTTCCACGATAAAGTTCACTATAAGCTGGTGTTCTAACGGATCCATTTAATACTGTTTAAAAACGATTATAAAAATTACACGCGTGCTTAATTTTTTATTGTTTTTTACATCGACAAAACAAGACAATACTTCACACGTTGTAATGCAATGCTAACTCTGACTCTCCTAATCATAGGGGAGTCATTTTAGACCGAGGGGAGTCACTTTGGACCAGTCCAAAATGACCCGGGAGTCATTCTGGACCGGGGAGTCGAAATATTATATGACACCGGCACAGATGTTCACTACGAAATTCTTATTACTGCATCCTTCCGCCAAAAGAAATAACCTGACATTTTTACTGTGTTTAATTTACTTTACACAACTTTTTGAAGCATCGGTTTTTCTATATCGTGGTAAGTGGTGGGTTAGATGAGGAAACTCCATTGAGATTAATATTTACTATATTCACTAAAATGACTGCATCCCTCCGCCAAGAAAATAACCTGACTTTTTAATTTGTTTCTATATTAATTTTGAGAAATTCCTTCTGGTCCATTTATAATTTAATACAACCTAGTAAATTATGGGTTATGTAATCCCACCCCTAAACATGATGGCGCAAATCGTGTTAAACATGTTCTTTCATTAAAATTTTAAGGTGGCTGAAATTAACAGAATCTTAAAATACGCAGTTAGTTAGAGGCATTGCAAAGTGCTTTTGAGGAAAATATTAAAATATAAAAATGAACAATTTTTAGTCTCAAATAGAAGTTATTTCAAGTTTATATATTGCTTTGTTCTAAATTTGATGAATTTTAAACAGAAAGCTAAAATCTAAAAAATCACAAAAAATTTACTTTTTGTATGCAAATGTTAATAATGCGAATGTTACAAATAAAAAATTTTGCAAAAACACTTTATTCAACACTCATCCAGTTACTTTTGTGATAGTTCTTTTGTGTTTAAAAAGTAAGCCAATTTTCTAACACCCTAAATTTGGTGGCCAAAATTAAGGCCTGGCCGAAATTAAGTCAGATACCCTAATTCAACAACCAGAACTCAGCAGGCTTAAAAACCAACAATCTTTCCCAACAACAACTACACAACAAACAAGCGAGGAAGAAAATCTGCCTTGACGGGTCAAGAGAACCCTCACCCAACTCAGGGCAAAGAAATATGCTTTTTTTGATTTTTAATGACACAAAAAAAAATCTTACGCTATATATATCTTACCCATCAAACTGGCCGCTATGCAAAACGCGAATATACAAAACACAACACCTTTTCACATGCATGCACATAAAAACAACTCTGAGACCAGGGGATTTCTGTACAAACCCAAAAGCAGTGGCTTATCTCCTATGAGAGTGGAAAGAGGGCGGCAGCAAGGCGAGGAGCGTACCAGACGGTCCAAACCGTTTGAATAAAAACCTGGTTGACTGAAAACGACAGCAACAAACAATTTTGAGTTTATTGGTATTTAGAGAAAGGAAAAAACTGCTGTCACAATCACTGTACCTTAAATTATTAAATCCGTCCGCCTTATTTAAATATTTTTAGATAATTTCCTTTTTTTATTTAAATGAACGCATTTTTACAATCGTTGTAGAGCAGTCATGCGGCCATGGTCGTTTTCTGTGCAGAAATGGGGAGTGCATTTTGCGGTCATTAATATGCGACGGAGTTAGCGATTGTGGAGACAGTTCTGATGAACCAGATACTTGCAGTAGGTATTTTTAGATTTTTATAATATTTTAGGATTTTCAGGTATTTCTAGATATCACCCTAATACCACTAGGCCTTTATTTTTGCAAAAATTAACCCTCATTTTATGGTTGATCAGTTTATTTGAACATTCACATTTATTTGAACAAAGCATTTATTTTTCAAAATGTTAACTTTATCATGACGCTCAATATTTATAAAGATGAAAGGCAAAACCAACGTGGCTAGTGCAGTTGTTCAGTGAGTAAAAATTGAGGGGCCATATCATGACGAATCAAAATGTACATGTTACTGTTATTAATAAAAACAGTTAGTTTAAAATCTTGGTTATTACAAAATAATAATTATAAATCATGATAAATGGTATTATTGTTTTGATTGGTTATCACATAATTATCAGTTTTAATTTAGTACACAACTGCACCAGCATCACCCACATTTGGTTTCTCTATAATAATGTAAATCAGTTATAATGATAAATTGCTCTAGTTCTGATAGAATTTAAAAACTAAATTTCCCTGTTGAATTAATGCATAAAATGGTTTATTTTAGTATCTAAGTGCGGCCCAGGATCGTTCGTATGTTCTGACGGCTCCTGTATAAATGCGACAAAGCTGTGTAATGACAAACCGGACTGCCTTAACATGTCTGACGAATTAATGGATTCTTGCAGTATTTACTTTATTATTGTTTATTTTATTAAAGTCTTTATTTTTGCAATTTGATTGTTATAAGCAATTCCTAAACAAAACAATAAATTCATTCTTAACTTCTGTTAAAAACATTCTAGAGTTTAAGACAGACAAAAGAGTAGCACTATGGCATTTTATGACTAGTGAGTTCCTTCTATTCCAAGTATTTAGCGCTAAAAGAATGGAATAATTTTATGTTCACGGTTTTGTTGTGTTTATTGAGCTATTGTTTTAATTTTTGTGTTCATTTTGTTGTTTGTTGTGTTTACGATTTCTAATCTTATGTTTGCTCAGTACAATATTAGTAAAGACTGACAAAAGTTTTATTTAGTGGTAATCTTTCAGAATTTATTGTCTGCTAAGCTATTTAGCAGAATTTTTGCACTGCTGATTTATTTCGTTTTGTTAACTAGTGCGCTGTTTCATAAATTTAACAACATTTGATTCTTTGTAGTTGAATAATTACGAAGAATGAAGCCCATAAAACAGAAATTTATGCCAAGTAAAATTTAAGCAATTTTTTTCTTAAAGTTTTTTATAAAGTACTATGCAATTATATTACCTTATAAAGAAAGAAGAAAATTAAATTTTTACAAAAATATCACATGTTCATAACTTTTATGAAACAGCACCCAGGATTTATAATTGCAATAATATAGCGTGCAGTATTTTTTGTTAAATATGCAATTTTTGTAAGCGATTCACTCCTGCCAAAAATAAAAAAATGTAATGTATAACTGGTGATGGATCCAGCTGAATCCGAAACGTCTTATTTTTATGTACTCCATAAACGTTTTATTTTTGTTTTTTGTTGCCAAAAATATATATTTAAAAATTTTTTTAGCTGACAATTTGTGCGACCAGGCAGATGCTTTCCGTTGTCAGAACGACAGGTGCATTCACCGCTCGCTGCTGTGCGATGGGAAGGCGGATTGCGCTCAACATGGAGACGGAGACGCTTCAGATGAACCGGAATCATGCCGTAAGTTTTTTGCTGAACTTTTATTTTCCCAAAAGCTCCCCGTGACTTTAAGTTTATGTTTTTTTGTCATAATTAACCGTTTTAATTGAAGTGTAATACAAATATGGTTAATTTAGATTTTTTTAAACTCCGAAAGCATCAGAGGAACCATAATCTTGCTGCAAATTGACTGTTAAACTGTTTGACACCAGTAGTTTAAATTAAAAATTAACCCAGTATTATTAGTTTATTAGTTAATCCTTAATAACCTGGTAAGGACGGGGTACCTCCATTGGGAAAGCAGGTTTACCTGTTTTTTACCTGCCTCGATCAAAAGTTTTGTTGCGTCCAATCTGCCTCCGTTAAAAATCTACCTACTTCTGAGCTGTATTCTAACTGCCTCCAAGGAAGATTTAACTGCCTCCTCTCCTAACTACCTTTTTAAAGATATATGTTTTAACATAATGGACACTGCCACCCGCCATCTTGACTCTGAGGCAAGTTTGGGTGTCTCTGCGCTGCCTCCTACCTGCGTTTGAGGCAAGTTTGCTGCCTATTATTAGCCTTCAACCCACTGAAAGCACCTTCTAGAGTTATTTTTACCAGATTAACCACAGCTTGCAAAAAACTATTAAAGTAACAAATTGAGATAAAATGAAATGCTTTTATTTACATTTATACAATAGTCACAAGTTTTTAATACAAAAAAAAAATAGAAAACAAAAACAAGAAGCTATTGTAGCAGGTTTTATTACACTTTTTATATAAAAAACAAAACAATTTTTAGACAACTATTTAGTTATATCATATGTTAAAATGTAAAAAATATAAAAAATATGAAAATTTGAAAAAAAAATAAAAAAACAAGATATTGTTAATATGTAAATTAAAGAAGAGAAACACAATAACCCCAAAAAGCCTCCTACATGTGTCTGGAAAACTTTAAAAAGTGTCAACATTAATTTTGTTTAGTCTTGATTTAAAACTAGATAATGATTTGACTTCACTAAATTTTTTGGTAAAAAACTTTAATCTGTAATTGGTCATCTTGCAGTACGAGATCCATAAGAATATAAATAAACATCAGTTTTTACAGATGGTGGGTGCAACTTCAACTTCAAGTCATGGTCGTTTTTAGTCCACTAAAGAAAACTTCAAATTTTAGATTGATTTGTTTATGTATTATTTTAAATAAACAAAATGAGTAAATAAATTCTTCTGGTTTCTAATGGATCTAATTTTAGACTTGATAAACGCTAAAGATAAATACTAGGAAGAAGTATGTACCTGACAACTAATCTTTGCGTGAAATACCTTTGGACTCTTTCTAACAGATCAATGTTTTTTAAAAGAAAAGGAGACCAGACTTGCGTACAATATTTTAAAATGGGCCTGATATAAGATTTGTAGTATGTTAGTAAGGCCGTTTTTTTTAGTTGAAACATTCTAAATATTAAATTTGCTGCTGAAAATGATTTTTTAGCAATTACCCAACAATGTTCGGAAGGTTTTAGTTGCAAGAAACTATGACTCCATAATCTTTAGTTTGTTTTTCATTTGAATTTAATTTTTTTTATTTATTAAAATAGGTATTTTTAGATTTTTTAATCCCGAATGCACAGTGGTGCATTTTTGAAATGCTATTTGTAGCTGCCATTTGTTTACCTAAAATATCAAAGTCTCTACAGATTTTTAAATTTCAATATTAGACTGCTGAATAATTTGACCATGATGCAACTTAACGTCATCTGCAAACAATTTGAAAGATACATTAGACATTTCATTTGGGAGGTCCTTAATAAATTACAAAACAAAAGTGGGCCTAGTACTGAACCTTGGGACATCGGAAGTTTCATCAAATTCATTAAAAAAAATTTTACCCAAAAACACTTTTTGTTTTCTATTAGTTACAAACGCTGTTGTCCATTTTGAAAGATCACTGCAAATACCATAATCTGATCGCTTTGAAATCAATTTATGATGACACACAGTGTCAAAAACTTTATCAAAATCAATATAAACAATGTCTACAATATTCCTTCATGTATAGATTTGATCCAGTCGTTTGTGATTCTAAAAGCTGATAACAGGCTGATCTATTCTTCAAAAAAACCATGTTGATCTTTGCTAATTAAACCTTCTTTTATTAAATAAGACATTGCTCCTATATACAAGATTCCGTTATTTTACATGCGATAGAAGTTAAACAAATAGGTCTATAGTTATTTGGATTGTGTGGGCATTCTTTTTTGAAATAGGGAATAATATCAGCAAGCAGCCAAATAGTTGGTAAGGTGTGTTATGAAAGAAACTTTAAAGACTAAGGCTAAAAGTTTAGCAAGAGAATGTGCAAGCTTTTGTTATGTGTAAAAGAATGTGCGAGTTTTTGTTTAAAATATTATGGACGGAATTTTGGAGTTCTTTTTTTTTGTTTTTTTTTTGCTTTTTTAGCGCTTTAAAAACTATTTTGGGAGTAAATCTTTATTTTTGAAAATTTGGTTGTAGTTAAGGCAAGTAGATGTTGCGAAATAAAATTTCCTTTAGTAAAATTTTTGCAAAACAAGAATTTAGGATATTGTATTGTTCCTGGATTTTCTGATAACTTTCCATTAATAAGCAAAGTTGTAGATTTTTAATATGCTTGAAACAAATGGGTTTGGATGTTTTTCCTTTAAGGTTTAACACCACAATTTGATTTTGACGGTAGAACTTTTTTAATTAACTTTTACTAACGTAATAAGCAAAGTTGCAGATTTTTAGTATGCTTGAAACAAATTGGTTTGGATGTTTTTCCTTTAAGGTTTAACACCACAGTTTGATTTTGACGGCAGAACTTTTTTAATTAACTTTTACTAACGTAATTTGACCTGCTGTTTTAATTTTTGGTATTCATTTTTCTTAAAAAAATTGTTATCGTCCACAATCATTATCAATGACACCAATAAAATACATGTCAAAATTACAATACATTAATAAAATTCATTACCAAAAATATTTTTTTAATTAAAAAGTTAAAAATTGAAAAAAAAAATTTTTTCACATTAAAAATATTTCCTGCGGGAGACTCGAACCTACAAGTCCGAGAATCTGAGTTCGACGTTCTTACCGCTCAGCTACTAGCCCATTTAAAGTCCTTCCTTAAAAGCTGGTTTTAAACAAACGTTTGGAAATATAGTTTCTCGGCGTAAAATCAAAAACTTTAAACGAAAATTAAAAAATTTGATTCGCTCAGATTTTAATGAAAGTTTGGAAATAGTTAAACACAAGTCTGATCAATACTTTGAATTGTATTTGATTATAAAACTAATTCAGGATTTTTTTTATTTGATGTTTCTTTTAAAAACATCGGTTTTTTTAATTTTTTTAAAATTTTGAGTTACGTTTGACTCCAAACCACATCTAAAAGTTGCCTCCTATTTTTTGTTATCTTTCTAAAAAATTGCAGCAAATTCAAATTTTTTAAATGGCCAAAAACTGTTTTTTGAGCTTTGAATTTATCCAACTATATCTCGAAATAAAACAACGGTAAACGATGAAATTATTACCGTTGATTACATCATAATCTGAGCTTTCCATCGCACTATTTTTTTGTTGGACAAAAATAATATCTAAGTTGATATCTTACTTTTAGTAAAAATCCTCATAACTGTGGTGTTCTACCTTAAGTCTGAAAGATTCAAAAATTTCAATCGTTTTTGGAATTTCTGATTTTACAAAGTCCAAGTGGGTTACAACTGAAGCACTAAACTGGAATAAACTAACAAAATCTATTGTCATTAAATATGCATTCATCCATGTCCCTTGTTTGTAATAATAAAAATGCTTTGTATCAAACTCAGATTTTTTTGGACCTTGTCATGAAAAACTAACACTGTTATGATCGCTATTAAAAAAACGTTTCTGAATTAGTGATATCATCTTGAAGCCATTTTCCAGTGAAAAATAATACTTCATATTCTTTTTTACACCATAAAAAGTCTAAATCTGCCTTAACCCATTTACCCTTTTTCCTGTCATATGTAAATTCAACAAACCAATATTCGCCATTTTTGCCATGTTTCATCAAAAAACTGACATGGCTTTTTCCTTTCTGTTTCAGTTGGCAATTTTCTTGTTTACGCATGTAGGAAAAAGTTTTTAATTTATTTCTTTCTTCAAAAGGCACCGATTCCCCTAAAAAGAGTCCTTTGGTCATGAGATTTAAAGATAAACCCAACGTGGCTGCAACAGTTGTTCGCTAATCTAAAAATGTTCCCCATTCAGTGACGTCAGATTCTCGTTTTTTCAGTGATTACTTAATGGGGGGCATTTTTTAATCGAAGGAACAACTGTTACAGCCACGTTGGGTTTACCTTTAGTTCGGGATCTTTATAGGATTGTCTGTACTGATTAAAAAGGTCCCGTGCATACATTCCTCCTTGCCCAGTAAAATTCATCATTGTGATTTTTAAAAGCCGGATTCTAATTTCAAAATTGGTGTTGGCGATTCTTAATGGGCCGACACGCTCTGCAGAAACGACTTTGTCCCAACGAATTAAAAGACCAATGTCCTCAAAAAAAGGGGGCAGGGGGAAGGGGCATCTGAGATATAAATACCGCCTCCGGACAAAGAAAGGGCTCCAGGCAATAAAACCATGATGAATGAGCCAAAATTCAGAGTTTTTTTTTTGTTTTTCTATAGAAAATAAACTTAAAAGCTTGACAGAAATAGCAAAATTGTGAAAATTGAAAATTTACAAATTCGACTTCAAAAAATTTTTGTCAGCGAATTTACTGAAGATTTTCAATTCAGATTTTAAATCATCGTTATAGACATAATACTGTCCTGTTTAAAACAAATTTTCAGAGTTCTTAAAATAATCTGAGAAACAAATTATTGGATATCAAATCTTTTAAAAAATGCAGAAAAGCGTGGTTTTTAGGGTATTCAAAAGCACTACAAACTTTTTGACTGAATTTGAAATAAACGTCAAAAACTGTCAAAACGAATAGTTTCTTAACAGAAACAATTAACTTTTTTTGTAAAAATAATGTGTAAAAACAATGCATTTTCTATACATTTACTGAAAAATCAATAATAAATTAACTAAAATTTTAATTTTTACATTAGTATGTTTTATAGTTCTTAAATGCTCGGAAGGAATGTTTCAGTGTGAAAACGGAGGTTGCGTTCACGCCTTCAAACTTTGCGATGGAATAAATCATTGTGGGTTTAACAAAAGCGACGAAAAGGATAAACATTGTGGTAAAATAACCGTGAAACGGTTTAATTAGATTTAAAAATGGATTGTAATTGGCTGGTATATTTGTTAAGTTAACAAAAATTGGAGGCTTTAAACTGAGTAATTAAAACCAAGCAAGTTTGTGGTATCAGTCTTATTCCTAAAAATTTAGAAAATATACTAAACATTTTGTTTTATGGTTATATTAATGTGTTATAGACAAATTTCACTATTTGTGAACTCCATTTTAATTTTGAAAATAAACCGAACAGTCAAGTGTTATGTTGACCATAGATTAGTCAATAGCAGTTAATGGACATACACAGTATTCAAAATAGTGGTTATTCAGCAATTATACTTAAATAAAGTAAAATTTTGAATCATTAAAACTGTTCGCAAGCTATGTTTGAGAGAGCATTAAAAATTATTCACCAACATTTAATTTCAAAATTTGTTTTGTTTCTAAATAATAATTTGTGATATCAGTTAATAGTACAAAAGAGCAAAGCTATTCATATTTATTTTTTTATTAATTTAACTTTGTAATTTATTGACAAAATACAAATGGTTGCTAGTTGATAAAATGCTTTAAATTTAACAATTGTTGTTTTTGTAAAATATATAGAAATTATATATCCTTAAATTAATGAATGTTTTAATGCAAAAAACTTTAAAAGAATCTTAAAGTTTTGTTGTTTATTTTTCAACTGTTCTTGTCCCATAATTTTTTATTTCTGTTTGTAATATTTTTATGTTTCTTAAATGAAGCTATCTATAAGTAAGAATAAATAGTTATTGGAGAAGTAAGACGATCAATAGCTCCCTGGTGGAGCAATCAATTAGAGCCTCATTTTCAGTTACACTAAATATTGGACTTAATTATAAAAACACTAATTAATAAATGAAAACATATGATGATAATATTTATCAGTGAAGGGCAGTGTCGGGTTTTGGATGTTCCAGGCAAAATTTAGGATTCCGGTTCCGGTTCTTGTTCAGGATTTTTGGAAAATCTCAATTCCAGTTCTGGTTTTGGTTCCGGTGTTCCGGGGATTTGGCAATTCCGCCCATTACTTATTAAATAGCAGTGTTGTTCGTCTATAACTATTCCTGCAATGAATATTACGATAAACTATTTTAACGATGAGTTTTTTTATTTTACAAAACTGGACATATCAATGTTGTAAAGTTTTTCTGCTAAATTTAGATATTGAAAAATGTAAGCCAATAAAAGAGCTTTATCACTGTAAAAACGGCAAATGTATCGAACGAGTAAAAATTTGTGATGGAATCAATGATTGCGGCGATGAGTCTGATGAAAATACTTCTTGCCGTATGTTTTTTTTTATATTTTTTGTTTCTAAAAACACTATTTCAAATTAGTTATTGCATTTGAATTTATCGTAACTAAAGACATTGTCTAAATAAATTTTTAATCTAACTAAAAATTTTTTCAACTATAAGTTTCTTGAACAGAAACTTAACATTAACATTAAAGTATTGCAGATATTAACGGTTTAGAGTCGTTGGAATTAAAAGAACTTGGAACCGAGCCTTATATCGACACCCAAATCGAAGTTAACACGTGTAAGATAAGTGTCTTGAGCCAGCATAAGCAAAAACCTTAAAATCAAGATAAAAACAACCTAAAGCAATAAATTTGAAACTTAATAAATCTTATAATAATCACATCATAATATCACATTGATAGTATATGATGCTTCTTATCAGTAATTATCTTTTTAAAACGTGTAATCCAGATTTTAATATAAAACTGAAAAGCAATATGGCTAGTCAATATTAGCGGATTAATTCTCGATGACAAAAACTGCCGAAACTTTGACAAAATTTGTTGTATTGAAAAACGCTTAATATTAATTTAAAAAAAGAAACATGCCGGAGTCTAATTACGGGGGTTTGTACGTTTTATTTTGAATTTATGGTTTATTATTTTGCTTATTATATGCTGGATTAAATGGGATATGATAGGTTAATTTTACTAATGTTTTCCAGATATCCGGAACAACCCTGAGCTTTTATTCTCCAAAGCTCTACCTTATTTTTTACTAATTTTATTACAAATTAATGAGTAGCTATTGATTTTTTTTGTCATTTTTTTGTAAATATTTTCTTCAAAACTTATTATAAACAAAAAAGTCCCAAAAATTGAAAAAAAATAACTTAAAACTAAGCTTTAAATCACTTGAACCATCCGTTTAAAATGGGCGAAATGCCGGAGCATGATAATGTATAGGATAAGAACATCACTAATGTACTAACGATCATGAAGTATGTTTGAGAAAAATTGGGTTTTAACACACCTTTATTGTTTAAAATTAAATATTTATTCATTAGTGGCAATCTGCACTAGTTTTGCTGCACTAATTCGTTTTTTAACCTTGACATAGATTTAAATTGTTTCTATATAAACGTTTTTGGTTTTTTCGTCTTGACTCCAACTCTGGAGGACTTTTTTATCCAAATTTGTTTTAAAACAGTTTTTGCAATGGTCTGAGGCACTTTAAAAGTGAGAAAGTGCGCAGTACACTGTCTAAAACTAAGACTGAGCTGATTAGATCGGTCTAGTATTGTTCTAGGGCAAAACACTTAATTTTTAAGTTAAAAAGTTAAAATTTTGGGTTGTTTTTTTGTCTTAATTTTTATGTGATTTAGACTTTCCATGCAATCATACCCGTAAGTTCCGTTGCAGAAATGGACAGTGCATCAGAGCAAGATGGGTTTGCGATGGGGAGAGCGACTGCTATGACGAATCTGATGAATTTGACTGTAAGTCAATCATTACAATTAAGCATTTATTTTTTAAGCATTTTTTTCATTATTTTAAAACCAGTTATTAGAGCGGATATTAGGCAGTGAGCACACTATGTAAGCTTAAAAATTAAAAACCTTATGTTAACGTATTCTTACTCATTAACGTCCTGGGTGCTGGATATACTTACATGTTATTATTATTAAAAAGTTAAAAATGGTATAGCTATACAAGACGTCTATCAAAACGACATAACCCTTTGACAATTACACACACGACGGTAAAACACCCCCTTTTAACAAACGTTATTTAGTGTTAAAGACTTTCACACAATTATGGCGCTATAGAATCACGTTGTGATAATTAGGGCTGAGAACAAAAGTCTCCAATTAATGATTTTCTAATCGATTTTACCAAGTTTATAAAAAATCTTTGCTTAATTAAAAAGCTTGTTCACGATATAAAAAACATTATGATGTTATTATACAAACAAATCATAATATTTAGGCCCACACCAGCAATGCCACAATAATCTATTTGAATTCAAATGCCATGACGGAACGCATTGCATTCCTAGATATCAAGTTTGCGATGATGTCAGGAACTGTGACGATAACTCTGACGAGCCTCCAGGCTGCACCAGACCATACAAAATTAAAACAGTTTGGAAAACAGAATACGGATAAACAAAGATTATGTAGCATTTTCTTAATTATGATTCGGTATTAAGAAGAGATAAAAAATTTGACTTTTAGTTTTCTTATTGTACAAAACATAAAAAGAGTCTAAACAGAATATAAGAGTTCCAGAAAATTTTAGATTAGAATTTAGACTTAAACAAAAAAATGCTTAAAAACATTCGTAAGGATATTTCCTAATATTGTTTTATGTTTGAGATGTATCATAGGTGGTAGATTTGGCCCGTGGCGCCGTTATTAAAAATAGGTAGGTAAACATTTTGATTCAGAGTGTTCTTCTCTTTTTTTGACGCTTATGTCTCAAAATATATATTCCTGTTTTGATACTGATTGATCAGAAATAAACATAGAAAAAAGGGGCTCCTTGGAAAGAAAAGGAAATTGTGCAAGTTTCGTCAAAGCTAAATTTTTTATTTGGATTCCTTGTTATTGATTTTTTTTATAAAAATTATAAATAAAACAACAAAAAGTCTTCTGACCGCTCAGCTTTGCAGCGCCAAAGATTAAGTCTGGGAAGTCTCGTAAAGCACCAGGCAGCTGTTTTCGGTTCGTTTATTTTTCCCCTCCGGTACAGTACCATCTAGCGTAAAAAATGAAAAAAGAGACGATTTTTAACTTGTACTTACAAATTTGTTTTAAAACATTAATAGAGCATGTGGTATCGAAACGAAGAGATTAGTTTTATAACAACGGTTTAATCATAACTATAAGCAAAAAAAATCTAGCTGACCGCGGGATTCGCAGTATTGAACTGACTAGTTAACAACAAAAACATTCAAAATTTTTTACTAAAGCGGATTAATAACAAGCATGAAAAACTGTACTTTAATAAATATTTATTAAATTGCCTAATTTGTAACCTAAACGCAAATTTTTTAAGGGCTAAAGTTGGTTAATTTTTGTATTTTTTGATTTTGCGTTCTTATTGATTTTTTTTAAAAAAACGTCATTACCGCACAATTTTAATTGGTCCCTTCATGTCTGCATTCTAATTTTCAGCGTCAGTCAGATATAATTCAACCATAGAGAACCTAAATTGAAAATTTATCAACGTGTATCCTAATTTTCTTCTTTTTCTCATTATTCTTTTATTAATTGATATTATTCTCATAGCCAATTTTTAAAAAACTTTAAAATGTCACAACGTCAAACAACTCGCGGCAATACGACACCCATAATTGCCTAATTCAAAATTTATATTCGTTTTTTTTTCTTATCACTAATCGAACGCTTTAAGGTGCGGTAGCGGTACAGAATGAAACCTTTTGACGTCGATTTCAATGATTTTTTAGCAGAACTTTACCCCACGCCTCAAAACCTTTTAACGTTTTTCGTCAAATTATTTTTAACAGTGACATATGACATCTCGAAAATTGCAAAAAAAGGTTTTTTCAGAGCATTCTGTACTTAAGCCATTTTTTATTACCTACGCTTAGTCATAAAACGTAGGCCATTAAAAATATTTTGGTGGAAAAAGGAATTACAAGGTTTCGAGACAGGGTGATAGTTTCGCGAAATTGCAAATAAAAAAAAATTGAATGTGTACCGCAACTTTAAACCTAATGCAACAGTGCTTCCGAAAAAAATCTGGCAATCATGCAGGAATATTAACTCAGAGGTGATGCTCAAACTAAAATTATGAAAATGTTGGTAAATTAAAAATAAAAATTATAATCTTCACTTCTTTTATTGATTTTGAGTCCAATCTCAATTTGATATTTACACAACAATCCCAGTATTAATTCATTGTATTTATATGAAACACAAAAATAGCCTATACTTTGTGAATTTGCTAACCCATGTTGTGTGTTTAGTTTACCCTATAGAAAAACCATTATGATC
>JASAMX010016510.1:0-34920 GCA_030248175.1 Microlaimidae sp. YZB2_3
ATTAATGTTTAATTTTGTAAAAACGCGAACATAAAAAATAAAATTACGAAAGTAGAATTTTACTCGATAATCAAGGTCGGAGTTCGAATCCAATGAACTTCTTTTTTTCATTTTTTGGACCGGGACGTATAATTTATATGTTGCTTTTTTAGTGGTAGATAGAATATAGCTGCATAATACTTACTTGGTGTTTTTTTTTGGAAAAAGTATTTTTGCGGAAGATCTTTTACATATAAAATCCACAACAATAATGAAAAACAATATTTCGTGGAGGATTTTTAATTAAAAAATCAACCATACTATTATATTAAAAGCAATTAAACAATAGACTCCAAGAAGGTTTTTACATTACAAACTTTGGTTTTAATTTTTTTGTGTCTATAGCAAAATATCTACATCAAAAATTTAGTATCTACATCAATCACTAGCAGATCTATTTTTTTTCTTATTTTATTAATACCAATCAATAATCAATTAATTGATTTTTTTAAGATATCTTAAAAGATCTGTTTTTTTATTTAATTCAATTTTAATAAGTTTATATGAAATTTTGATAAGTTTAAATTCCCGGTACAAAAAATGGAAAAGGAACTTCATTAGGGTTCGAAATCCCGACCTTGCAGTCTAAAGCCGACCGCCTCAAACCACTACACCATCAGACCATCTGGTGAAATAGAGTAAAATCCTACTTATATATTAGGTGCTCGGTATGATCGTAATTTTATTTTTTATGTTCGCATTTCTACCAAATTAAACATTAATAACTACATTATTACAAATCCAATCAAATTTATATTTTGCCTTTAGTGTTTACACGTGTTATTTTACACTGCAAAATTAATAGAAGTTTTCATTTAAATATTATTTTAATTTCAACTTTCGGCCTAATGTGTATCGGAATTTTACTGTGTAAAACGCCTTATGTCGAAATAGTCTATTAGTTATGGCCAGTTTTTTGTAGGTTGCCGAAATAAATGGCGCGCGCCTTAACTTCGGCCACTTTTAAAAAAAAAGTTTAAACCTTCACTGATTTTTAAGTGTAACAGAAATATTCAAATTTTGCACTGGAATAACAAATATAGCTATTGTTTGATTTTTAGGCCAAATTTTGGCTTGTTTGAAAAAGCCAGAAAAAACTTATTCAAAAAAATTAAAAAAGGTGGCCGAAATTAAGTCAGTTACCCTAAGAGTAAACTGCAGGAAACGCTCTAGGCAGACTGCAGTATTTGTTGTATAGACTACCCTCTTACTTAGATCATCTAAAGACTAGATAACCAAAAAAGCTACCAGGAAGGAATAAACAATTTAGATCTGAATAATAAATATTGCTAAATTTTAATAAAATCTGCTGCTTTAGGGCATCTTCCAAAAGGAAACGAAAAAGGCGTGAGTCCACAAAATTGGATCTTCAGTTGGCACTAAATGAAGACCGAAAACACGACAAATCTCTTAATGAACCTTCCACTAGTTCTTTGTCAGATAGTGAAGTAAGTGTATATCTGTGTGATATGATAATAACATATTAATTATAGTTCTTAACCTAAGTTTTAGGTTTAACCAAAATTGGTAAATTTTAAAGAAATTCAACGGTTCTCCTAAAAACTAAAAAGAATTTTTCCTTTTTAATACATAGATAGAACGCTGAGTTGCCTGTAGGTAAAAAAAAAATAGCAGATTCTTTCAAAAATATTTTGTAGGGTGGGAAGGAATTTTGGTATTGTATTTATTACACCCAAAAAAGTACGACCGCCCAAAGCTGCCAAAAATATAAAGCTATCAATCACGTGGACGTGGATAAGATGGGACGGGGTGTTAACCCATAGGTAGGTAGGCAGGGGGGTTGAGGGCATAGCAGCGGTTGCTGATCTCCTCCGGAAGTGGGAAGAGGGGGTGAGCAAGGCAAGAAACGTGCCGGATGGAACCAACCAGGGTTGAACGAAACTGGTTACTGGCAAAGGACAACAACGTCATCATCGCAAATTTTTTGCAGTTTTTAGCCTATTTATATGTATTTTAAACCATTTTAGACCTATTTTTACCTTATTTTCACTTTTTGTGTCCTTTTTTTCCCTTCTTTTTTTTCTTTTTTTTTCTCCTTTTTTTTCTCTTTTTTTCTCTCCTTCTTTCCCCCCCGTTTTACTGCCCCCCCCCGTTTCAAAACAGTGGCCCCCCGTCCCTCCCGTTTTGAAATTGCCCCCTCCCCAATAACCCCCCGGGGGGGTAGTGCACAGGTATGATCATTATGGAAGTAATGTATAAATATAACAATAACATAATAAAAAAATCACAGTTACGAGTAGGTTATGACGATTCTGACTCATTTTGTGGTACTAACGACGTTTTGACTTTATTGTTCATTTAGATTCACGGTGCGTCCGCCAGTTGGAAAACTAGCAAAGCTGAGAAATCGGCGTCGGACCATAGCGCCCTGGTCTCTCCGGACAATTTGCGAACCAAACCGTTCTTCCCAGCCGTGAAACGGCGGCGTTTGGACCAGCAATCGGGCTCGGAAACTCTAACAACTGAACTGATGACGGATTTACGCGAGGACGCGAAAGATTCGGAATTGACGAAGGAGGTGCACCCGGAAAAAACGGCGCTAGAAACGGAAAGCAAAGGGGGAAATGTGGACTTGCCGCCCTCAGAAATCCGGACGAAAGAAGCGGAAAAACAGCAGCCCGACCCGGACAAGCGAGATAAAGCCGGAACGTCCAAAGAGAACGCGGCAAGGTTCAGGTATGATTATGGCGGCTGAGTTGAATAAAAGTATTATATTTTAGTTTACCAGAAAAAGGGTTTTGGTCTAAAATTACAAGCAAAAGTTATTTGTTCCAATTTTTTTCGCTCCCTGGCTCCAGTATCAAACTAGTTATATTTATAAGTTCCTTACTCTAAAAACTTTTTTAACGTCTTAAATTAAGCTCTGAAATAATAATAGACAGCGACCGCTCTCTCTCTCTCTCCCGCCGTCGGCACCCCTTCCTGTTTATTTCCGTCTTGGTAATATTAACAATCGATGACCTAACAAAATTAATTTACTGACGCCCATAAGTGAACAGAAGAAAAATTCGGTGTGTGGTTTTTTATATCGTCGTTACTACGGCAAAATGAGCCACTTTCATAATAAAATACACGTGACTGTGACTCATTGTGTAGTTAATATGGGCCTGTTTTAAATTAAAAATGAGTCACAGGCACATATATTTGATACGGTCTGTGGCTCATTTTGCCGTAGTAACGACGATATATAACCACACCTGGACCGGAACCCCTCTGAAATTAAGGGGCCCCGCGCCATGTTTGCGGGACACCTTTCCGCACCTTAAACATTCCCGGCCACATCTCTACTCATGTGGCCCGCCCACATGAGTAGAGATATGTTCAAAATCCGCGTCCGCATCTGCGATCATCCGCATTATTTTAAACATTCGCGATTGTCATGTCTTACTTACGTTTTAACTTCTAAAGTTGCCAACTAACTTCTTAAGGCATACTTATGCAGACCAGTGCACGGTCTGGAAATGCCCGCCCCCGTTTTATTGGAAGGATTTGCCCACCCCCCCCACACCCACCCCCCGCCAAAAAATCAAAAAGTACCCTAAATAAAAAGATGACGCCATTTTTGACCTATGGTGACGCCATCATCGCAAATTTTTTGCAGTTTTTAGCCTGTTTCAATGTATTTTAAGCCATTTTAGACCTATTTTTACCTTATTTTCGCTTTTCTCCCCCTTTTTTTCCCTTTTCCCTTCTGTTTTTCTCTCTTTCTCATCTTATTTTTTTTTCATTCCCCCTGCTCGCCCCCCCGTTTTATTGCCCCCCCGTTTAAAACAAGTTGCCCCCCGTGCCCCCCCCCCCGGTTTGGAATTGCCCCCCCCATAAAACCCCGGGGGGGGGGAGGCTGTACACAGGTTTGCTAATTTTTAATTTTTCTTTAAAATCGAAAATGACATCTGAGCATATCCATAGGTTAGAAAGGGGGGGAAGGGTAGGATCCACCCCCCCTAGCCTCGAAATTTTGAGACCCTCCTAGACGAAAATCTAGAGGGGGGCCCTCCCCCCAAATTTTCGAATTTTTTACCCCTGACCCCTCTCTAGATTTTGAAAATCGACCCCCACTCCCCTTCTCCTCGGGAAAATTTTAGGTACCTTTTTATACTAAATTTTCTTCCAAAAACGTGAATTTTCATCACATATTCATGCTTTTACACCTTTTTTATACATATGGCTTTTTATTCAATAAAATGTAGTATTATTCTATAAAAAGAACAATTATTAAAGTTATTATGGTTTAAAACTGTTTTGCTTTGGACACCTGACCCCCCCTCTAGATTTCAAAATTTCGCACCCCGGGTCTCATTCTCTTAAAACTATGGTCCTGGACCCCCCTGGGACCCCTCCTAGAATTCAAAATTCGATTTACCCCGGGTAGCTTCCCCGACCGTACTCACCTATGAGCACATCCCTCCCTAGCCATGAGCGGCCACATCAAATAGTTTAAATTCTAAAACGCTTTGAACAGTTTGATAAAAAAAAATAGCAAGAAACTTAAAACAGTATTAATTTTAGTATGTTTTTTTTTGTTTTTCCTATTAACTTACGATATGCAGCTTACCTGAAAAACAACCAAAACAATAGTAATGGTTATGGATTTGATCGAGATATGTGATGAGTATGGGGTGTACATAGGCAAATTGGTCCGGAGTGTTGGGGGGGTTAAATCCCAAATTAGAGGAGGTTAAAATCGGAGAAACGCAAAATACATACCCATATCCAAGGGCGTAGCCAGGGGGGTTATGGGGGTTGTAACCCCCCTTTTGGGCTGGCGGAGGTAAAAATTTGGGGGTCCGAAGAGAACAATTTTAAAAAAATTTTCTTGCGCTTTGCTCATATAGAATAAGTGATGTTTTTAATGAATTTCAAAGACAATTTTTGAAAATTTTTTCGCGTATCGCACAATTTTTAATGTTATACCTTTTAAAACCGGAAATTTTTAAAGTTTAACTTAAAAAATGCAAATAACAATAAAAAGAATCACTTAGCGCGAAGCGCAAAAAATTTTACCCTTTTTTAATGTCTTTTTTACGGTATTATTAAAATTTGGAGTACATCCCCCCCTTTCGAAAATTTTATATGGAGTGCAACCCCCCTTTCCGAAATCCTGGCTACTCCCCTGCCCATATCGTTTTTTTGAGTGCATTTTACCCGTATCGTTTTTTTTTTAATTTTAAAGAAAAAAATAGGTAAAAAACGCTAATTTTAGGTCAAAAAACCCTTTTTATTGCTTAAGCTTTTTATTGTTTAAAACATTCATTTTGACCTCCAAACTTAAGTTTTGAGGCAGTTAGAAGCCTAGGTGAGAAAGGGGGGGCAGGGTGGGGTCCACCCCCCTAGCCTCGAAATTTTGGGGCCCCCCTAGACGAAAACTGAGGGGGCCCCTCTCTCCCCAACTTTCCGAATTTTTTACCCCTGACCCCCCTCTAGATTTTGAAATCTGAAATTACCCCCCCCCCTCCCCCCTCTGGAAAATTTCTCCAGATACCTTTTTTATACTAAATTTTCTTCCAAAAACGTGAATTTTCATCACATATTCATGCTTTTACACCCTTTTTATACATGAATATGGCTTTTTATTCAATAAAATGTAGTATTATCCTATAAAAAGGACAATTATTAAAGTTATTATGGTTTAAAACTGTTTTGCTTTGGACACCGGACCCCACCTGACCCCCCCTCTAGATTTCAAAATTTCGCACAGCGGGTCGACCCTCCCCTAAAAAGCTAGGGGGGTCCGGACCCCCCTGGGACCCCTTTCCTAGAATTCAAAATTCGATTTACCCCAGGTAACCACCCCCCCTAGCTTCCCCGACCGTGCTCACCTATGGTTAGAAGTCATTATAAAGATTTTTTTTCTTCATTTTTCCAAAATTGAGGAGTTAACCTTTTCTCTCCCCCCCCCCATTTGTGAGTGGGGGGTTAAACCATACATGGGCACGGGAGGGGGTTGGGGGGTTAACCCCCCAAATTCTGAGAAGGTGGTTTAACCCCTCCCCACTCAAAAGTGGGGTTGAGAAAAGGTTAACCCCCCCCCAATTTTGGAAAAACGAATAGAAAAATATTCTTTAAAATGACTTTGAGCTGCCTCCAAAACTTAAGTTTTAAGGTCAAAATGAATGTTTTAAACAGTAAAAAGCTCAAAAATACAATAAAAAAAGCTTTTTGACCTAAAATTAGTGTTTTTAACCTATTTTTCCTTCAAAATCGAAAAACGATATGGGTAAAATGCACTCCAGAAAAAAAAAACGATATGGGTATTTTGCGTTTCTCGGATTTTAACCCCCCCCCCTAATTTGGGGTTTAACCAACCCCCCTCCACTCCGGACCAACTTGCCCATGTATGGGTTAAACCCCCCTTCTCAAAATTTGGGGGGATTAACCAACTTCCCCCCTTAACCTCCCCGTGCCCATGTATGGTATGGGGTTGCATTTAACCCACAAGATTCAATACGGGAAAAAAGATTTAAAAAAAAAGACGGGACAGTTTCAAAAATGAGGTGAAATATTCTTATAATACACGAACACATTTCTTATTCATTTGTCATGAAATCAAATGGTTAAATAATTTTGTTGTTAATCGAATAAAATAGATGCAATTGGTCAGTCAGATAGGGACATGTTTTACTTATTTTATGTTTTAGATACGGGAACTACAATCGCTATTACGGGAAGCGTCTTCCGGACAAAGAGACGGATCCGCGTTTGGCCCATATGGAGCCGGACTGGTTCCGCGGGAAAGACGTCCTGGACGTGGGTTGCAATATCGGGGTCCTAACTATGGCAGTGGCCCGGGATCTTTTGCCGCGCTCCGTCCTGGGTCTCGATATCGACGGGACCCTAATCGGAATAGCCCGGAAAAACCTCCGAGCATATGTGGACAGAAACCCGCAAAGTGAACAAAGATCTCCGATCAAATTGAAAGCCGAAACCGGGAAGACGGATCCCCGCGAACAAAGATCCCCGGTAAAAATAAAACCCGAGCTACAAACGAAAGAGGTGGGGCCTGCCGTTAAAAGAAAAGAACAACCGGTGGAGAGGTCAGATACTCGGGAACAAAGATCCCCGGTCAACAAGAAACCCGAACCGGGAAAGACGGAGCCTCGCGAACAAAGATTCCCTGTTAAAATGAAACCCGAGCCGCAAGGGGAGGGACCTGTCGTTAAGAGAAAAGAACAACCGGTGGAGAAGTCAGATACCCGCGAACAAAGATCTCCGGTCAACAAAAAACCCGTACAGCAAGATTCGCAGCGGCAATATCCGCCGTCCTTTGCCCGGCAGTACGGGGCCCTGACCGGGGGGCCGCTTCCCGCCTCCCCCTCCCGCTTCCCCGGGAATCTGGTCTACCGCCAGGGGAATTACGTCCTCGACTCGGACGCCTTGCTGGAAAGCGTACGGCCTGAGTACGACGTCGTTCTTGCCCTAAGCATAACGAAATGGATCCACCTGAACTGGGGAGACGAGGGACTAAAAAGGTTTTTTCGCCGCGCCCACGCCAATTTGAGACCGGGCGGGAGGCTGGTACTGGAGCCGCAGCACTTCGCCACGTATAGGAAGCGGAAGAATATAACGGTTAGTTTTGAGCTAATAGCTTTGAAGTTTTTTTATAATGAATTTTGCTGTTATTTGATTTTGGGGTTAATGAAAAAAAAATCAAGAGGAAGAATGAACAAGCAGACCTGTGCACAGTCTGGAAATGCCCCCCCCCGCTTTATTGAAGGATTTGCCCCCCTCGTTTTATTGCCACCCCCCGCCAAAAAATGAAAGAGTACTTCAAAATTATGACGCCATTTTTGACCTATGATGACGCCATCGTCGTGAGTTTTTTGCAGTTTTTAGCCTATTTCAATTTATTTTAAGCCATTTTAGACCTATTTTTACCTTGTTTTTGCTTTTTTGTCCGTTTTTTCTTTTTTCCCTTCTTTTTTTCTCTTTTTTGCTTCTTTTTTTTCCCCTGCTTGCCCCCCCGTTTTATTGTTCCCCTGTTTCAAAAAAGTTGCCCCCCGTGCCTCTCCGTTTTGTAATTGCCCCCCCAATAAAACCCCCGGGGGGGGGGGGGGCGAGCACAAGTTAAAAATCTTCTAAAAATATAATCTTATACTTTATGTGTTTGTTTACCTTTATTTCTTTTATTTTTGTATACTATTTATTTATAGTATTGTTTAGTTTACCTTAGTTTACCGTAATATTTTTTTTTTGATTATTTCATTTTCAATATTATTATTTCGTTTATATTATTATCTTTAAAAGGATGTAGAACTCACATCTCCCTGCAATCCCCTAATAGGGGTGGGGCTTTGACTAAAACTCTACATCAACAACAGTGTTGGTATAGGGTATTAGGCGGTCATATAGAATATCCATAGCCGGCCCGCTTCTGTTCTAAAAAAATTAAGATTTGGTATTTACAAATTTTGAGGTTCATTAGTGAGCACTTCTTAAAAGTTCGGTTAAACCCTCTTTATTTTTTTATAAAATTTAAAAAACCAGAAAATTTAAAATTTATATAGCAAGAAGCAATGTTGTAAAAAATGACGGGCGATATTGTGTGAGTTAGACGATTTGTATTATATAGAGCTATATTTTTCTGAGGAAATAACCGTTAATTTTGTAAGATTTAAAATATGCGTCCAGGTACCGTACTATGTGTATATCAGCAGCGTTTATGGGGGGGGCGGGGGGAAGACGAGCGCCCCCCCCCCTAGCTGGCGAAGCCAGCCATTTTTGTAAGGGTCCCCCCTTTACTCTTTTATTTTCAGGTTATAAAAATGTAGTGCATCGTAATTGCATAAAATTACACAATGTAAAAATTTTCCCCGCTTTGCGGGAAGGTGAAACTTTTTTCTTTTTATGTGTTCAACCGCACTTTTTGCTTATAAGTTACAAATCCCTTGCAGTCACGCATATTTTTAAATAATTTAGCCAATTATCAGACCTGTGCACGGTCTGAAAATGCCCCCCCGTTTTATTGGAGGATTTGCCCCCACCCCCCCTTTTTTTTGCCCCCCCCCCCCCCCGCCCAAAAATAAAAAGTACCCTAAAAATATGACGCAATTTTTGAACTATAATGACGCCATCATCGTGAGTTTCTTGCAGTTTTTAGCTTATTTCAATGTATTTTAAACCATTTCTCAGACCTATTTTTACCTTATTTCCGCTTTTTGTCCCTTTTTTTCCCCTTCCCTTCTTTTTCTATTTTTTTCTTCTTTTTTTCTTTTTTTTCCCCTGCTTGCCCCCCCGTTTTATTGCCCCCCCCCCCCGTTTCAAAAAAGTTGCCCCCCCGTGCCCCCGTATTAACTCCGGGGGGTCAAGTGGCCAGTGTCTGCAATTATATATAAATAATGTTATTTATTAATAGAATTAAGAAAAAACCTTAATCAAATATAGTACAAAATTTTAACATCATACTAATTTAAAGTTGTAACAAACAAATTGTTTATGAATTAGGTTGGGTTATAAAAACAAAAAGAAAGTCTATGCTTATAATTGGCTGGGAGACAATTCTTAAGCAATTTTTATGCTCTTAAAAGTTTTCACCTCCGGGCGGCTGGGAAGACCCCCCCACGGACGGCCGCGCCTTGCGTCGGCTTGGTGTACTTCCTACCACAGTAACAAACAAATTGATAAAGCTTTAGGTTATCGAAACTCATGTAGAACTATTGTCATTTGATTCGCTGGACACAATTTTTTAGGAGTTTTGAGTCTAGTATTTCCGAAAATTTTCGCCTCCGGCGGTTGCGGGAGCACCCCAAACCCCCCAGACGACGCACCGCGTCGGCTTCTCTGCTATTTATTTAATAAACATTTTGTGTACGAATTTGGTTATAAACAAAAAATTAAAACTATAACTATAAGAATCGCTGGAGACAATTTTTAAGCAAGTTTTAAGTGTATATTTTAAAAAAATTTCGCCTCCGGCGGAAGACGCTTCGCGTCGGCTTTGCGCCGCTACGCGACACAGTTTACGGCGCTTCGCGTCATAACACCCCCAGACTTTGTTGGAAGACCACCCCCCCTTGGCGAAATCCTATATACGCACCTGGTGTATATGTAATCATAATTGACGCAATAAAAAATGTCGAATTATCGTTAAATCCTTGGCTTTATTTAAGTGCTATTATTTATTTATTTATATAAAGCCATTTATGTTTACAATTTTTCCAACTACCTGTAACATAATTTAAAACATAATAGATTTTCTTGTAAGCTGACCTCAATATTGAGTTGACCCCCCCCCCCCGAGATTTAACGCGTTTAAAGGGGCACTGTCACAAGCATATGTGAGCAGCCTCCCCGGATTTGGGAGTATACCCGACCCCGAAAATTTGGGGGGTGTCCCCAAAAATTTTTTGTGGTTATACATCAAATCCCCTGCCAAATCAAATCACCACCTGTGGACTCACAAATCAAAATCCTATATCTCCTGAAGCATATTACTCCTTTAATACTGAACCAATTGAGCTGAAATTTAAAACTGTTGTGGCTTTCATTGGAGTACTCCGAATGCCAAATTTGAATTAGGTAGGTTTGATATTAAAGTAGCAGTCCGGTTTGAGTGATATAGAAATATTGAATTGTGACAGTGCTCCTTTAAAGTTATAATATTAAATAACCTGGAGTGCGCATTTTTGTGACAAACTTTATTTTAATAATTATTACAAAAAAAATAATTCCAACATTTTAGGCTGAGATGCAGAAAAATTATGAGAAAATCCAGTTGCGTCCAGAGAATTTTGAACAATTTTTGCTCAGAGAAGTCGGGTTTGCGTCAGTATTGTCCGTCGGTGTGCCAAATAACAAAGCAAAAGGTTAGTATTATTAGACATTGTACTTTTATTAAAACATTATGATATTAAAAAAAGATTTTAAAGAAATTAAACAAAATTTAAACACACAAAACAAAATAGTTTTTTAAGGCTCAAATTTCGTTATTTTAGGGTTTCAAAGACCTATTCAGGTATACGAAAAGGCAACACCATAACTGAAAGAAGGGATGAAACTGAAGCCAGAAGATAAAAAACAATAAGAAAAGGAATTATTAGCCGAAATAAGAGGATTAAAAAATGATTATAGTTTGTACAAAAATAATGTGCGCTGGAAAAAAATATTCGGTAACCATATTCACACGCACACCTATAGGCGGGCAACCTTCCGGATTTTTTTTGGGGTATATCCGACCCCTAAAATTTGGGGAGGGGTGTCCAAAAATGTTTTGGGTTATACGTATACCTCAAATAACCCTATTTTTACATTTTTGGTACTGATACGTATCCCCCCCAAATTTAAAGAGGCCGGGGGGTGTCCGGGGTGGGTGTCGGCAGTATTCGGGATTTTTGGGGTGTATAACCCCCAACCCCTTCTTACCCACCTATGTTCACACCTAAGCACATCCTACGTCTCTACCTCACCGCATACATAGATGAACAACGGGATGGGGGTAGGGTGGGGTCCACCCCCCTAGCCTCGAAATTTTGCCCCCTCTAGATTTTGAAATCTGACCCCCCTCCCTTCTCGAGAAAAATTTTAAGTACTTTTTTATACTAAATTTTCTACCAAAAACGTGAATTTTTTTAAAACACAAATTCATGTTTTTACACCCTTTTTATACCAGAATATCGCTTTTTATTCAATAAAATGTAGTATTATCTCATAAAAAAAACTATGATTAAACCTTTAATCTAATGGTTTAAAAATATTTTGCTTCGGACTTTGAACCCTACCTGACCCTCCTCTAAGTTTCAAAATCTTCCACCTCGGGTCGACCCCCCCCCCCAAGATTTTGAAGTGTCATTTACCCGGGGTAAACACCAACCCCTAGCTTCGGTGACCGTGTTCATCTATGATCGCATATCGATAGTTTACCGGAGCTGCAATCCTAAAACCACCTTTAAGGGGCGGAACCTTCCACCGCTCTAAATGGCTGGATCGCCAGAGCATAATATTTTGGAGTAGGAAAATCAATACATTTATTTTACTATAAATTACTCTCTTTTAACTAGATAAGAACTTAATTTTTGTTAGTGCACACCTGTTTTGTTAGGGCTTTTGATACATTATAATCTACACAATTATTTTTGTAAAATCTATTATTAAATGTAAGTTCTGAAAATTTATAGAAAAAAGGATATAGATTGATGACCCGTTGATTTCGATGGTTTTTTTTTTTTATTTTGATTGTGTGAGTGGATTGTGGTATTTAAAGTTGTTTGTGATAATTATCCGTTTTGTTACAGAATAAATTACTTTTAAAACTAAATTTAGTTCTTGTTGACGTTGAAAACTACTTGCTATTATTTTGTTTATAGTAATGAATCACACAGTACATTTACATTGGTTCTATTATTACAAAATTAATATTTTTGAATAATTGTAATCTACGTTATAAAAAAAACCACAATTTTTTATTAATTTATCAAATAATCATCATATTAATGTATTATTACCTAAAAATGGCCACAAATGGACTTGATATCTTTAAAGAAAATTGGGACTAAAGTGTACTATTTAAATAAAAATAATATTGCATGTTTTTAATACTTCTGTAAAAACCCAAAAATGTTTATACCTGCGCTGCGGTGCAGTGCAAATGCCAAGTGATGCTATGGTTTTTGAGTTACTACTACTCGTGGACAGTTACTACAGATCGAGCCTCGCTTTTACATTTTTTTTCGAAACTTACTGGATGATTATGCCAAAATTTACTGTCACTAACACGGTTTTGTATAAAAACCAGTACTTTTTTACTTTTTTTATAAATAAATAGCCTATTTTAGTGCTAAAAAACTTAAATTAATGATTTAAAGCGACTTTGTTTGGGAACCGGACCCCCTCTGACCCCACTCTGGATTTCAAACTGCTCTACCCTTGGTCAACCCCCCCCCCCCTCTAAAAACCTACGTGGGAACGAACCATGCATGGACAAGTTGGTCCGGAGTGGAGGGTTTAAACCCCAAATTAGGGGGGTTCAAATCCGAGAAACGCAAAATACCCATATCGTTTTTTCTGAAGTGCATTTTACCCATATTGTTTTTCGATTTTAAAGGAAAAAATAGGTAAAAAACGCTAATTTTAGGTCAAAAAGTCCTGTTTATTGCATTTTTGAGCTTTTTATTGTTTAAAACATTCATTTTGACCTCAAAACTTAAGTTTGGAGGCAGTTAGAAGTCATTTTAAAGAAATTATTTTCTTCATTTTTCCGAAATTGGGGGGTTAACCCTTTCTCCCCCCCCACTTCTGAGTGAGGGGGGGGGGGTTAAACCCTCTTTAGAATTTGGGGGGTTAACCCCCCCATCCTCTCGTGCCCATGTATGGTACGGACCCCCCTGGATCCCCTGCCTAGCTTTCAAAGGACCATTTTACCCGGGGTAACCATCCTCCTAGCTTTCCGGTCCATGCTCATATGTATGAATGGATGTCATTTCTTGATATCCGCCGATGCAGACGTGGATGTAGATTTAATGTATTTGTTGATGTCAATTTAAAAATAAAGACGTAGTTAGTAAATTTTCAATGAAGTCTAACATAACGGAAGTTATTTTATTTAGTTTCATAATTTTGGAAAGTCGATTTATTTTATTAAAATTAAAAAAATACATCTTATTGTCAAATAAACGAATTTTTACAATATTTAAACACCTAATTTTCGTTCAAATTGTCTTTTTTGTTATGCAGCTCATCTTGTAGAAATAATCGCAAGGCAAATCAACAATGAGTGCAAAAGAAGTCTCAATCTTTGCTGCAAAGACACTGGCACTATGTTACAAATTGTTGCGCCGGAAAACTAGCAAAAAAATGGCAGATTTTTTTTAATCGCACAAACTCACACAATTTTTCTGGCAAAATATTGTTCAAAAACTTAATAGACAGTCGGAGATTTTCATATGTTATATATTTTTGCTAATACCAATTATTATGTATTTTTATTGTCTGGAATAATTTAATTCATATTTAATCATTCTCAATTGTTAAAACAATATAATAAAATATCATTCTTATTTAATTACAATCGGAATGTTAAATGAATGATATGCTTTAACGATGCAGGAAATCACGTGAGTTTAATCAAATTTCTAAAACAGCTTTAAAACTGGCCTGTATCTTTTATTTTATGTATGTGTTGTTTAAACACAAATGTTACATTAAAGCGTGTTTAATAGTAGTTTTTACCACAAAAGGCAGCTGATTTATAGATTAGTTGGGCTTTCTTGTTGTCACTTTAAAACTCTGATATTGATCTCTGCGTCATACTTTTGTCCGTACTGGTTCTCATGCTTCTATCAAATTTGATAGATAAAGTCTATCAAATTACTAAAATCATTGTTGTCACTTCAAAAGTGTGATAAATTCTATCCGCATGCGCAGCACCCCCCTACCCTGCCCCCCCACCCTTACCTTTTTTTATAATCATTATATAAATAAATTCCATAGAAAAGAAGCATAAGTTTTTACTTCAGCTTTTTAAACAAAGAAAGTAAATAACTTATAGGTTAGCAGACCTGTGCACTGCCCCCCCCCCGGGGTTAAAACGCGGGGGGGGCAACTTTTTTGAAACGGGGGGGGCAATAAAACGGGGGGGCAAGCAGGGGGGAAAGAAAAAAAAAGAGAAAAAAAGAAAAAGGAAAAAAGGGACAAAAAAAGCGGAAATAAGGTAAAAATAGGTCTAACATGGCTTAAAATACATTGAAATAGGCTAGAATCTGCAAAAAGAATTTCGCGATGATTGGCGTCATCATAGGTCAAAATGGCGTCATATTTTTCGGTACTTTTTCATTTTTTGGCGGGGGGGGGGGGCGGACGGGGGGGGGGGCGAATCCTCCAATAAAACGAGGGGGGCGTTTTCGCCGCTGCACGGTAGGTCGGGTTAGTAGGTATGCTGCAGTAATTGTTTCGCTGCGGTTTGTATCATCGAATGGAATTTTCTGTGAAAGGTGTCAACGGAGTTTTCGCAAGCCCCGCTACGCCTGTCATCCGTTTTTTCAGCTGTTTGACTTCGTTTTAATTTGCGTTATATACCGCTTTCGAATTGAGTGGTGCGCACACAAGCCCCAATCCAAAACTCGACGTTTTTCAACTAATAAAAATCGACGTTTTTCGCGTATAATTAGGTTTTTTTTCAGCTGGTTTTTTATGTTATTTAGCTAGAAGAATAATAAGGTCTAACGGGTGTCTACCGCCTAGCCTAACGGTGGATTTTTAAATTTGGTGAAATAATTATTTACTCTTATATCGAGTTTTTTTTATTTGCTACAAACAAATTTAAAGTCACTATATTTTGTTTTTTTCGAAAATTATGTTCGGAAAACATCTATTATTTTGTTTGTAGTACCCTATGCGTTTTGCTCGTTTTTTTTATTAAACCACTATTTTATTGTGTCAAAAATAAACAGAAAAAGTGCGCTTTGTGACAGTTTTTTTTTTCAATTTTCCTCAGATGCACACGAATTAAAAAGGAATATAAAGTTTCAAATAAACGAAATTTCTTTCTTATTCAGTTATTATCAGCGTAGTTCTTAAAATATGCGTTTGTTCGTGGCGTTAAATAATTCAGATGTCGATTCATTCATCATTTATTTTTAAACCGGAATTCGAGGTGTTTGATTGATGTTCAGGAGGTAGTATTGTTTTCCAAGAACCAAATAAATTTGTTGAATGAGATTTTTTTTATTATTTTCTAAGGATTAAAATAGATATCTTTTTTTTTTCAGTTATTCGTCCAAAACATGATAAAACTATAAATTTACCAACATAGATAGAAACCTAGATAAAATATAATTTGTTACGACTTACTAAAGTAAGAAAATGTGTTTATTTGATTTTTAGTAGTTAATTTAATGTACCATTTTAATGTACCATTTTGAAGGTTGTTTTGGATTGAAAGAAATTGTGAAATATTTTGTCATTTTTTTGTTGTTTCCACAGTTTATTTTAAACAACAAGTCATAGGTTTTTTATCCCTTTTACGGTTTTTAATGGTGTTTCGGAAAATGTAATTAAAAAAACTTCCTGCATCCCCTCCCCCTTTCTTTAAAAAATGGTATGAAATGCACTGCAATTACCGTTTCTTATAATCGGAAATGCGCCCATGCATTAGCTACTTCAGACGTTTTCAGTAAAACGCTTTTTTATATAAAAAAGTGTAGAAAGTATAAACGTACTTTTTTAAATAAAAAAACGGCTTTAGATAACCCAAAATCATTTTTTCGGTTTTGTGCTTTCAATGAGACCTTAGGAGAATGTGAAATCCCATCTTCTATCCCTTCCTTTAAAAAATGGTATGAAATGCACTGCAATCACCGTTTTTTATAATCGGGAATGCGCCCATGCATTAGCTACTTCAGACTTTTTCAGTAAAACGCTTTTTTTATATAAAAAAGTGTAGAAAGTATAAAACGTTGTAATTTTTTTAAATAAAAAAAAACAGCTACATAACCCAAAATCATTTTTTTCGGTTTTGTGCTTTCAATAAGACCTTATATAAATTTCGAGATAGCTTCCTATTTTTAATAATGACGTTTGAGTCTGATTTATACTTCATCCAAAATACCAAACCAATAATTTCCATTTTAGATAATTTAAGTTTTTTTCTTCGCAATTTTAGCATTTTGACCTAAAGAAACAGTGTAAAAATTATTTAAATTAAAAAAAAACATTTTTAAATTAATTGCCCAAAATCGAACTTTTGGATTTTTTTCTCTGTTACATTTAAAAAGGAGTATGTCCCGAGCTGCACCAGGGAGGAGGCAGAGCAGTATAGTGTTTGATTGCGAAATAAAGCAAGATTAATTTGAGAACCGAAACGCACAGCCGTAAAAGCCTAAAAAGTTAAATGCGTTAGAAAAAGTGGAAACTTTTTATTTAAACTCAGCCAGATCACGCCACTTTTTTCTTATACGGCTTCTGAGGAAACTGGTCTTGGCGACACTATTGATTTTTAATTTCAACTACTTTCACTTCGTTGCGAGCGGCTTTATATATGATATATATAGACATATTTTCATGATACATATTTTATCTTCAACTATTTGATTTTAATATCTTACCCTATAACATATTTAGTGGTAAATAAGATTAAAATTATTTGTTGTAATATATTAAATAATAAAATTAAAAGAAAAAAATAGCTCTTTCCCCTTTCTAGTTTCAAAGTACTTAGGTGAGGTGTTATTTTTCTCATTAAAATGCTCGCATGAGCTGATTATTTTATAGAACAAGCTAAATCAATATATTTATTAAGTTTATTTTTATGTTTGTAAAATATTAATTTATGATTAGAGTATTTTCTTGCAGGTCGTATGTTATTTATAGCAGTGAATTCTATCTTTATAAATAAAAAAAAACAAAAAAAATAGAAAATTAGAAAAAAAAAGAAAAAAAAATACAATGATATGATGAAAACAGTATGAATTAAACTATGCATAGACTATGCTTAGTATAAAATTAATTCTGTTATCTGATCATTAATAAAAATAATAATAAAAATTTCTTTAAAAATGGCCGTTCTTGACCATAGCTGAGAAAGGGGGCGGGCAGGTTGGGGTCCACCCCCCTAGCCTTGAAATTTTGGGACACCCCCTAGACGAAAATCAATCTAGGCCCCCCCTTCCCCAAAATTTCCGAATTTTTTACTCCTGACCCCCCTCTAGAATTTGAAATCTGACCCCCCCCCCTCTCCCTCTCGGGAAAATTTTTAGAACCTTTTTTATACTAAATTTTCTTCCAAACACGTGAATTTTTATCACATATTCATGCTTTTAGACCCTTTTTATACATGAATATGGCTTTTTATTCAATAAAATGTAGTATTATCCTATAAAAAGAACAATTATTAAAGTTATTATGGTTTAAAACTGTTTTGCTTTGGACACCGAACCCCACCTGAGCCCCTCTAGATTTCAAAATTTCGCACCCCGGGTTGACCCCCCTAAAAAGCTAGGGGGGGTCCGGACCCCCCTGGGACCCCCCTCCTAGAATTCAAAATTCGATTTACTCCGGGTAACCACCCCCCTAGCTTCCCCGACCGTGCTCACCTATGTTCTTGACCCCCAAATTTTTATCCTTGGTGACCCAAAAGGGGGAATATAACCCCGAATTTTTCCCATTGCCGACCTAAAAGGGGGGTCTAGAACCCACTAGACCGCTTTGGATTGATATAAAGTTTTCAACAATTTTTAATCATTTCTTTTTGCTGAAATTAAAACATAACACAACGTTATTGGATGGAATTAATTGCTGTTATTTTTGAAACTTTCTAACAATTAAGGATTTGAATAAAAAATTAACGATATTTTTTATCTTTTTTTATTTATAAAGATAAAATTCACTGCCATAAATAACATACAACCTGCACGAAAATAATCTAATCATAACTTAAAATTTTACAAACATAAAAATAAACTTAATAAATATATTATTAAGTTTGTTCTATAAATAATCAGCTCATGCGAGCATTTTAATAAAAATAACACCTCACCTAAGTACTTTGAATTTTAGAAAGGAAAGAGCTATTTTTTTAATTTTATTACTTAATATATTACAACAAATAATTTAATCTTATTTACCACTAAATCTGTTATATATTAAGATATTAAAATCAAATAGTTGAAGATAAAATATGTATCATGAAAATGTGTCTATATATATCATATATATAAAGCGGCTCGCAACGAAGTGAAAGTAGTTGAAATTAAAAATCAATAGTGTCGCCAAGACCAATTTCCTCAGAAGCCGTATAAGAAAAAAGTGGCGTGATCTGGCTGAGTTTAAATAAAAAGTTTCCACTTTTTCTAACGCATTTAACTTTTTAGGCTTTTACGGCTGTGCGTTTCGGTTCTCAAAATAATTATGCTTTAGCAATCAAACACTATACTGCTCTGCCTCCTCACTGGTGCAGCTCAGGACATACTTCTTTTTAAATGTAACAGAGAAAAAAATCCAAAAGTTCGATTTTGGGCAATTAATTTAAAAGTTTTTTTTTTAATTTAAATAATTTTTACACTGTTTCTTTAGGTCAAAATGCTAAAATTGCGAAGAAAAAAACTTAAATTATCTAAAATGGAAATTATTGGTTTTGTATTTTGGATGAAGTATAAATCAGACTCAAACGTCATTATTAAAAATAGGAAGCTACCTCGAAATTTATGTAAGGTCTTATTGAAAGCACAAAACCGAAAAAAATGATTTTGGGTTATCTAAAGCTGTTATTTTTTATTTAAAAAAATTACAACGTTTATACTTTCTACACTTTTTTATATAAAAAAGCGTTTTACTGAAAAAGTCTGAAGTAGCTAATGCATGGGCGCATTCCCAATTATAAGAAACGGTGATTGCAGTGCATTTCATACCATTTTTTAAAGGAAGGGATAGACGATGGGATTTCACATTCTCCTAAGGTCTCATTGAAAGCACAAAACCGAAAAAAATGATTTTGGGTTATCTAAAGCCGTTTTTTTTATTTAAAAAAAGTACGTTTATACTTTCTACACTTTTTTATATAAAAAAGCGTTTTACTGAAAACGTCTGAAGTAGCTAATGCATGGGCGCATTTCCGATTATAAGAAACGGTGATTGCAATGCATTTCATACCATTTTTTAAAGAAAGGAGGAGGGGATGCAGGAAGTTTTTTTAATTACATTTTCCGAAACACCATTAAAAACCGTTAAAGGGATAAAAAACCTATGACTTGTTGTTTAAAATAATCTGTGGAAACAAAAAAAAAAAAAATTTCACAATTTCTTTCAATCCAAAACAACCTTCAAAATGGTACATAATTAACTACTAAAAAATCAAATAAACACATATTTCTTACTTTAGTAAGTCGTAACAAATTATATTCTATCTAGGTTTCCATCTATGTTGGTAAATTTATAGTTTTATCATGTTTTGGACGAATAACTGAAAAAAAAGATATCTATTTTAATCCTTAGAAAATAATAAAAAAAATCTCATTCAACAAATTTATTTGGTTCTTGGAAAACAATACTACCTCCTGAACATCAATCAAACACCTAGAATTCCGGTTTAAAAATAAATGATGAATGAATCGACATCTAAATTATTTAACGCCACGAACAAACGCATATTTTAAGAACTACGCTGATAATAACTGAATAAGAAAGAAATTTCGTTTATTTGAAACTTTATATTCCTTTTTAATTCGTGTGCATCTGAGGAAAATTGAAAAAAAAACTGTCACAAAGCGCACTTTTTCTGTTTATTTTTGACACAATAAAATAGTGGTTTAATAAAAAAAAACGAGCAAAACACATAGGGTACTACAAACAAAATAATAGATGTTTTCCGAACATAATTTTCGAAAAAAAAACAAAATATAGTGACTTTAAATTTGTTTGTAGCAAATAAAAAAAACTCGATATAACAGTAAATAATTATTTCACCAAATTTAAAAATCCACCGTTAGGCTAGGCGGTAGACACCCGTTAGACCTTATTATTCTTCTAGCTAAAAAACATAAAAAACCAGCTGAAAAAAAACCTAATTATACGCGAAAAACGTCGATTTTTATTAGTTGAAAAACGTCGAGTTTTGGATTGGGGCTTGTGTGCGCACCACTCAATTCGAAAGCGGTATATAACGCAAATTAAAACGAAGTCAAACCAGCTGAAAAAACGGATGACAGGCGTAGCGGGGCTTGCGAAAACTCCGTTGACACCTTTGACAGAAAATTCCATTAGATGATACAAACCGCAGCGAAACAATTACTGCAGCATACCTACTAACCCAGACCTGTGTACGGTCTGAAAATGCCTCTTCCGTTTTATTGGAGGATTTGCCCCTCGTTTTATTGCCCCTCCCCCTCCCACCAATAATGAAAAAGTACCCTAAAATTATGACGCTGTTTTTGACTTATGACGCCATTATCGCGAATTTTTTGCAGTTTTTAGCCTATTTTAATGTATTTTAAGCCATGTTAGACCTATTTTTACCTTATTTCCGCTTTTTTTGTCCCTTTTTTCCTTTCTTTTTTTTCTTTTCCCCCCGCTTGCTCTCGTTCAATTGTCTTTTTGTCCAAGAGAGGTTGCCCCGCGTTTTAACCCCGGGGGGGCAGTGCACAGGTTGTGACTCCTATAAATTATTTACTTTTTTTGTTTAAAAAGCTGAAGTAGAAACTTATGCTTCTTTTCTATAATTTATTTATACGCAAGTATTTATTTATATAATGATTATAAAAAAAGGTAAGGTTGGGGGGCAGGGTAGGGGTATGCTGCGCATGCGGATAGAATTTATCACAGTTTTGAAGTGACAACAATGATTTTAGTAATTTGATAGACTTTATCCATCAAATTTGATAGAAGCATGAGAACCAGTACGGACAAAAGTATGACGCAGAGATCAATATCAGAGTTTTAAAGTGACAACAAGAAAGCCCAACTAATCTATAAATCAGCTGCCTTTTGTGGTAAAAACTACTATTAAACACGCTTTAATGTAACATTTGTGTTTAAACAACACATACATAAAATAAAAGATACAGGCCAGTTTTAAAGCTGTTTTAGAAATTTGATTAAACTCACGTGATTTCCTGCATAGTTAAAGCATATCATTCATTTAACATTCCGATTGTAATTAAATAAGAATGATATTATATTATATTGTTTTAACAATTGAGAATGATTAAATATGAATTAAATTATTCCAGACAATAAAAATACATAATAATTGGTATTAGCAAAAATATATAATATATGAAAATCTCCGACTGTCTATTAAGTTTTTGAACAATATTTTGCCAGAAAATATGTGTGAGTTTGTGCGATTAAAAAAAATCTGCCATTTTTTTGCTATTTTTCCGGCGCAACAATTTGTAACATAGTGCCAGTGTCTTTGCAGCAAAGATAGAGACTTCTTTTGCACTCATTGTTGATTTGCCTTGCGATTATTTCTACAAGATGAGCTGCATAACAAAAAAGACAATTTGAACGAAAATTAGGTGTTTAAATATTTAAAAATTCGTTTATTTGACAATAAGATGTATTTTTTTAATTTTAATAAAATAAATCGACTTTCCAAAATTATGAAACTAAATAAAATAACTTCCGTTATGTTAGACTTCATTGAAAATTTACTAACTACGTCTTTATTTTTAAATTGACATCAACAAATACATTAAATCTTCATCCACGTCTGCATGGGCGGATACTCAAGAAATGACATCCATTCGTACATATGAGCATGGACCGGAAAGCTAGGAGGATGGTTACCCCGGGTAAAATGGTCCCTTTTTGTTTGAAAGCTAGGCAGAGGATCCAGGGGGGTGCCGTACCATACAGGGGCACGGGGGGAGTGGGGGGGTTAACCCCCCAAATTCTTAAAGAGGGTTTAACCCCCCCCCCCCTCACTCAGAAGTGGGGGGGAGAAAGGGTTAACCCCCAATTTTGGAAAAATGAAGGAAAATAATTTCTTTAAAATGACTTATAACTGCCTCCAAAGTTAAGTTTTGAGGTCAAAATGAATGTTTTAAACAATAAAAAGCTCAAAAATGCAATAAACAGGACTTTTTGTCCTAAAATTAGCGTTTTTTATTTATTTTTCCTTTAAAATCGAAAAACAATATGGGTAAAATGCACTTCAGAAAAAACGATATGGGTATTGTTGCGTTTCTGGATTTGAACGCCCCCCTAATTTGGGATTAAAACCCTCCACTCCGGACCAACTCTGTCCATGCATGGTTCGTTTCCACGTAGGTTTTTAGAGGGGGGGGGGGGTTGACCAAGGGTAGAGCAGTTTGAAATCCAGAGTGGGTAGAGCGGGTACGGTTACCAAACAAAGTCGCTTTAAAACATTAATTTAAGTTTTTTAGCACTAAAATAGGCTATTTATTTATTATAAAAAAAGTAAAAAATTACTCGTTTTTATACAAAACCGTGTTAGTGACAGTAAATTTTGGCATAATCATCCAGTACGTTTCGAAAAAAAATGTAAAAGCGAGGCTCGATCTGTAGTAACTGTCCACGAGTAGTAGTAACTCAAAAACCATAGCATCACTTGGCATTTGCACTGCACCGCAGCGCAGGTATAAACATTTTTGGGTTTTTACAGAAGTATTAAAAACATGCAATATTATTTTTATTTAAATAGTACACTTTAGTCCCAATTTTCTTTAAAGATATCAAGTCCATTTGTGGCCATTTTTAGGTAATAATACATTAATATGATGATTATTTGATAAATTAATAAAAAATTGTGGTTTTTTTTATAACGTAGATTACAATTATTCAAAAATATTAATTTTGTAATAATAGAATCAATGTAAATGTACTGTGTGATTCATTACTATAAACAAAATAATAGCAAGTAGTTTTCAACGTCAACAAGAACTAAATTTAGTTTTAAAAGTAATTTATTCTGTAACAAAACGCATAATTATCACAAACAACTTTAAATACCACAATCCACTCACACAATCAAAATTAAAAAAAAAAACCATCGAAATCGACGGGTCATCAATCTATATCCTTTTTTTCTATAAATTTTCAGAACTTACATTTAATAATAGATTTTACAAAAATAATTGTGTAGATTATAATGTATCAAAAGCCCTAACAAAACAGGTGTGCACTAACAAAAATTAAGTTCTTATCTAGTTAAAAGAGAGTAATTTATAGTAAAATAAATGTATTGATTTTCCTACTCCAAAATATTATGCTCTGGCGATCCAGCCATTTAGAGCGGTGGAAGGTTCCGCCCCTTAAAGGTGGTTTTAGGATTGCAGCTCCCGGTAAACTATCGATATGCGATCATAGATGAACACGGTCACCGAAGCTGGGGGGTTGGTGTTTACCCCGGGTAGATGACATTTAAAAATCTTGGGGGGGGGGGGTCTACCCTCGTAGGAAGATTTTTAAAATTAGAGTAGGGTAAGGTAGTGTTCAAAGTCAGAAGATAAATTTTTTTAAACCATTAGATTAAAGGTTTAAGAAGAGTTTTTTTTATGAGATAATACTACATTTTATTGAATAAAAAGCGATATTCTGGTATAAAAAGGGTGTAAAAACATGAATTTGTGTTTTAAAAAAATTCACGTTTTTGGTAGAAAATTTAGTATAAAAAAGTACTTAAAATTTTTCTCGAGAAGGGAGGGGGGTCAGATTTCAAAATCTAGAGGGGGCAAAATTTCGAGGCTAGGGGGGTGGACCCCACCCTACCCCCATCCCGTTGTTCATCTATGTATGCGGTGAGGTAGAGACGTAGGATGTGCTTAGGTGTGAACATAGGTGGGTAAGAAGGGGTTGGGGGTTATACACCCCAAAAATCCCGAATACTGCCGACACCCACCCCGGACACCCCCCGGCCTCTTTAAATTTGGGGGGATAGGTCTCAGTACCAAAAATGTAAAAATAGGGTTATTTGAGGTATACGTATAACCCAAAACATTTTTGGACACCCCTCCCCAAATTTTAGGGGTCGGATATACCCCAAAAAAATCCGGAAGGTTGCCCGCCTATAGGTGTGCGTGTGAATATGGTTACCGAATATTTTTTTCCAGCGCACATTATTTTTGTACAAACTATAATCATTTTTTAATCCTCTTATTTCGGCTAATAATTCCTTTTCTTATTGTTTTTTATCTTCTGGCTTCAGTTTCATCCCTTCTTTCAGTTATGGTGTTGCCTTTTCGTATACCTGAATAGGTCTTTGAAACCCTAAAATAACGAAATTTGAGCCTTAAAAAACTATTTTGTTTTGTGTGTTTAAATTTTGTTTAATTTCTTTAAAATCTTTTTTTAATATCATAATGTTTTAATAAAAGTACAATGTCTAATAATACTAACCTTTTGCTTTGTTATTTGGCACACCGACGGACAATACTGACGCAAACCCGACTTCTCTGAGCAAAAATTGTTCAAAATTCTCTGGACGCAACTGGATTTTCTCATAATTTTTCTGCATCTCAGCCTAAAATGTTGGAATTATTTTTTTTTGTAATAATTATTAAAATAAAGTTTGTCACAAAAATGCGCACTCCAGGTTATTTAATATTATAACTTTAAAGGAGCACTGTCACAATTCAATATTTCTATATCACTCAAACCGGACTGCTACTTTAATATCTAACCTACCTAATGTAAATTTGGCATCTGGAGTGCTTCAATACAAAGCTACAACAGGTTTAAATTTTAGCTCGATTGGTTCAGTATTAAAGGAGTAATATGCTTCGGGCGATATAGTATTTTGATTTGTGAGTCCACAGGTGGTGATTTGATTTGGCAGGGGATTTGATGTATAACCACAAAAAATTTTTGGGGACACCCCCCAAATTTCGGGGGTCGGGTATACTCCCAAATCCGGGAGGCTGCTCACATATGTTTGTGACAGTGCCCCTTTAAACGCGTTAAATCTCGTCAACGAGGTCAGCTTACAAGAAAATCTATTATGTTTTAAATTATGTTACAGGTAGTTGGAAAAATTGTAAACATAAATGGCTTTATATAAATAAATAAATAATAGCACTTAAATAAAGCCAAGGATTTAACGATAATTTGACATTTTTTATTGCGTCAATTATGATTACATATACACCAGGTGCGTATATAGGATTTCGCCAAGGGGGGGTGGTCTTCCAACAAAGTCTGGGGGTGTTACGACGCGAAGCGCCGTAACTGCGTCGCGTAGCGGCGCAAAGCCGACGCGAAGCGTCTTCCGCCGGAGGTGAAAATTTTTTAAAATATACACTTAAAACTTGCTCAAAAATTGTCTCCAGCGATTCTTATAGTTATAGTTTTAATTTTGTTTTTATAACCTAATTCCTACACAAAATGTTTATTACATAAATAGCAGAGTGAAGCCGACGCGGTGCGTCGACTGGGGGGTTTGGGGTGCTCCCGCAACCGCCGGAGGCGAAAATTTTCGGAAATATGCACTCAAAACTCCTAAAAAATTGTGTCCAGCGAATCAAATGACAATAGTTTTACATGAGTTTCGATAACCTAAAGCTTTATCAATTTGTTTGTTACTGTGGTAGGAGCACCAAGCCGACGCAAGGCGTCGGCCGGGGGGTCTGGGTGGGGGGGGGGGTGTCCCCCAGCCGCCGGAGGTAAATAAGAACAAAAAATTGCTTAAGAATTGTCTCCAGCCAATTATATAAGCATAGACTTTCTTTTGTTTTTATAACCCAACCTAATTCATAAACAATTTGTTTGTTACAGCTTTAAATTAGTATGATGTTAAAATTTTGTACTATATTCAATTAAGGTTTTTTCTTAATTCTATTAATAAACAACATGATTTATATATAATTCAGACATGTGCACTGCCCCCCCGGGGTTAAAACGGGGGGGGCACGGGGGGCAACTTTTTTGAAACGGGGGGGGGGGTAATAAAACGGGGGCAAGCAGGGGGGAAAAAAAAAAAAAAGAAAAAAAGGAGAGAAAAAAGAAGGGAAAGGGGAAAAAGGGATAAAAAAGCGAAAACAAGGTAAAAATAGGTCTAAAATGGCATAAAATACATTGAAATAGGCTAAAAACTGCAAAAAATTCACGTTGATGGCGTCATCAGAGGTCAAAAATGGCGTCTAGGGTACTTTTTCATTTTTTGGCGGGAGGGGGCAATAAAACGGGGGGGGGGCAAATCCTCCAATAAAACGGGGGGGCATTTTCAGACCGTGCACAGGTCTGATAATTGGCTAAATTATTTAAAAATATGCGTGACTGCAAGGGATTTGTAACTTATAAGCAAAAAGTGCGGTTGAACACATAAAAAGAAAAAAGTTTCACCTTCCCGCAAAGCGGGGAAAATTTTTACATTGTGTAATTTTATGCAATTACGATGCACTACATTTTTATAACCTGAAAATAAAAGAGTAAAGGGGGGACCCTTACAAAAATGGCTGGCTTCGCCAGCTAGGGGGGAGGGGGCGCTCGTCTTCTCCCCGCCCCCCCATATACGCTGCTGATATACACATAGTACGGTACCTGGACGCATGTTTTAAATCTTACAAAATTAACGGTTATTTCCTCAGAAAAATATAGCTCTATATAATACAAATCGTCTAACTCACACAATATCGCCCGACATTTTTTACAACATTGCTTCTTGCTACATAAATTTTCTGGTTTTTTAAATTTTATAAAAAAATAAAGAGGGTTTAACCGAACTTTTAAGAAGTGCTCACTAATGAACCTCAAAATTTGTAAATACCAAATCTTAATTTTTTTAGAGTAGAAGCGGGCCGGTTATGGATATTCCATACGCCGCCTAATACCCCACACCAACACTTGTTGATGTAGAGTCTTAGTCAAGGCCCCACCCCTATTAGGGGATTACAGGAAGAAGATGTGAGTTCTATATCCTTATTTAAGATAATAATATAAACAAAATAATAATATTGAAAATGAAATAACCAAAAAAAATAAGATAAATTAAGGTAAACTAAGGTAAACTAAACAATATAATAAACAAATAGAATACAAAGATAAAAGAAATAAAGGTAAAGAAACACAGATATAAAGTATAAGATTATATTTTTAGAAGATTTTTAATTTGTGCTCGCCGGTTTTCCTGGGGGGCGATTCCAAACGGAGAGGCACGGGGGGCAACTTTTTTGAAACAAGGAGACAATGAGACAAGAAGAGGCAACGAGGAAGAAGAAGAAAGTGAAAGAAGGAAGAGGAAAAAGGGGACGAAAACAAAAACAAGATAAAACAGTCTAAAATGGCTTAAAATACATTGAAATAGGCTAAAAACTGCAAAAAACTCACGATGGCGTCATAGTAGGTCAAAGATGGCGTCATGATTTTGAAGTACTCTTTCATTTTTTGGCGGGGGGTGGCGATGAACGAGGGGGGCAAATCCGTCAATAAAGCGGGGGGGGGGCATTTCCAGACTGTGCACAGGTCTGCTTGTTCATTCTTCCTCTTGATTTTTTTTTCATTAACCCCAAAATCAAATAACAGCAAAATTCATTATAAAAAAACTTCAAAGCTATTAGCTCAAAACTAACCGTTATATTCTTCCGCTTCCTATACGTGGCGAAGTGCTGCAGCTCCAGTTGCGCCTCCCGCCCGGTCTCAAATTGGCGTGGGCGCGGCGAAAAAACCTTTTTTAGTCCCTCGTCTCCCCAGTTCAGGTGGATCAATTTCGTTATGCTTGGGCAAGAACAACGTCGTACTCAGGCCGTACGCTTTCCGGCAAGGCGTCCGAGTCGGAGGACGGAATTGCGGCCCTGGCGGTAGACCAGATTCCCGGGGAAAGCGCGGGGAGGGGAGAGGCGGGAAGCGGCCCCCCGGTCAGCCCCGCTGCTGCCGGGCAAAGGACGGCGGATATTGCCGCTGCGAATCTTGCTGTACGGGTTTTTTGTTGACCGGAGATCTTTGTTCGCGGGTATCTGACTTCTCCACCGGTTGTTCTTTTTCTCTTAACGACAGGTCCCTCCCTTGCGGCTCGGGTTTCATTTTAACAGGGAATCTTTGATCGCAAGGGCTCGTCTTTCCCGGTTCGGGTTTCTTGTTTAACCGGGGATCTTGATCCCGAGTATCTGACCTCTCCAGCCGGTTATTCTTTTCTTTAACGGCAGGCCCCACCTCTTTCGTTTGTAGCTCGGGTTTTATTTTTACCGGGGATACTTTTACGCGGGGATGCCGTCTTCCCCGGTTTAGCGTTTCAATCTGATCGGAGATCTTGTGTTAGTTTGCGGGTTTCTGTCCACATATGCTCGGAGGTTTTTCCGGGCTATTCCGATCAGGGTCCCGTCGATATCGAGACCCAGGACGGAGCGCGGCAAAAGATCCCGGGCCACTGCCATAGTTAGGACCCCGATATTGCAACCCACGTCCAGGACGTCTTTCCCGCGGAACCAGTCCGGGTCCATATGGGCCAAACGCGGATCCGTCTCTTTGTCCGGAAGACGCTTCCCGTAATAGCGATTGTAGTTCCCGTATCTAAAACATAAAATAAATAAGTAAAACATGTCCCTATCTGACTGACCAATTGCATCTATTTTATTCGATTAACAACAAAATTATTTAACCATTTGATTTCATGACAAATGAATAAGAAATGTGTTCGTGTATTATAAGACTATTTTAGCCTCATTTTGAAACTGTCCCGTCTTTTTTTTTAAATCTTTTTTCCCGTATTGAATCTTGTGGGTTAAATGCAACCCCATACCATACATGGGCACGGGGAGGTTAAGGGGGGAAGTTGGTTAATCCCCCCAAATTTTGAGAAGGGGGGTTTAACCCCCCATTTAGAAATGGGGGGGGAGAGAAAAGGTTAACTCCTCAATTTTGGAAAAATGAAGAAAAAAAATCTTTATAATGACTTCTAACTGCCTCAAAACTTAAGTTTGGAGGTCAAAATGAATGTTTTAAACAATAAAAAGCTTAAGCAATAAAAAGGGTTTTTTGACCTAAAATTAGCGTTTTTTTACCTATTTTTTTTCTTTAAAATTAAAAAAACGATACGGGTAAAATGCACTCAAAAAAACGATATGGGCAGGGGCGTAGCCAGGATTTCGGAAAGGGGGGTTGTACTCCAAATTTTTATAATACCGTAAAAAAGACATTAAAAAAGGGTAAAATTTTTTGCGCTTCGCGCTAAGTGATTCTTTTTATTGTTATTTGCATTTTTTAAGTTAAACTTAAAAAATTTCCGGTTTTAAAAGGTATAACATTAAAAATTGTGCGATACGCGAAAAAATTTTCAAAAATTGTCTTTGAAATTCATTAAAAACATCACTTATTCCATATGAGCGAAGCGCAAGAAAATTTTTTAAAATTGTTCTCTTCGGACCCCCAAATTTTTACCTCCGCCAACCCAAAAGGGGGGGTTACAACCCCCATAACCCCCCCTGGCTACGCCCTTGGATATGGATATGTATTTTGCGTTTCTCCGATTTTAACCTCCCCTAATTTGGGATTTACCCCCCCCCCAACACTCCGGACCAATTTGCCTATGTACACCCCATACTCATCACATATCTCGATCAAATCAATAACCATTACTATTTTTTTGGTTGTTTTTCAGGTAAGCTGCATATCGTAAGTTAATAGGAAAAACAAAAAAAAACTTACTAAAATTAATATTGTTTTAAGTTTCTTGCTATTTTTTTTATCAAACTGTGTAAAGCGTTTTAGAATTTAAACTATTTTATGTGGCCGCTCATGGCTAGGGAGGGATGTGCTCATAGGTGAGCACGGTCGGGGAAGCTAGGGGGGGTGGTTACCCGGGGTAAATCGAATTTTGAATCTTCAGGAGGGGGTCCAGGGGGGGACCCCCTCCTAGCTTTTTGAGTCAACCCGGTGCGAAATTTTGAAATCTAAGGGGAGAGGGGGGTCAGGTGTCCAAAGCAAAACAGTTTTAAACCATAATAACTTTAATAATTGTTCTTTTTATAGAATAATACTACATTTATTGAATAAAAAGCGATATTTTAGTATAAAAAAGGTGTAAAAGCATGAATATGTGATGAAAATTCACGTTTTATGAAGAAAATTTAGTATAAAAAAGGCACCTAAAATTTTCCCGAGGGGAGGGGGGTGGAGGTCAGATTTCAAAATCTAGAGGGGGGTCAGGGGTAAAAAATTCGAAAATTTGGGGAATGGCGCCTCAATTTTCGTCTCGGGGGGGGGCCCCCCAAAATTTCGAGGCTAGGAGGGTGGACCCCACCCCCCCCCTTTCTCACCTATGGATATGCTCAGATGTCATTTTCGATTTTAAAGAAAAATTAAAAATTAGCAGACCTGTGTACAGCCTCCCCCCCGGGGTTTTATTGGGGGGGGGGGGCAATCCCAAACCGGGGGGGGGGCACGGGGGGCAACTTTTTTGAAACGGTGGGGGGCAATAAAACGGGGGGGGGCAAGCAGGGGGAATGAAAAAAATAAGAAAAAAGAGAAAAAACAGAAGGGAAAAGGGAAAAAAAGGGAGAATAAAAAGGGAAAATAAGGTAAAAATAGGTCTAAAATGGCTTAAAATACATTGAAACAGGATAAAAACTGCAACAAATTTGCAATGATGGCGTCACCATAGGTCAAAAATGGCGTCATAAGTGGATTTAGGGTACTTTTTGATTTTTTGGCGGGGGGTGGGGGGGGGGTGGCCAAATCCTCCAATAAAATGGGGGCGGGCATTTCCAGACCGTGCACTGGTCTGCATAAGTATGCCTTAAGAAATTAGTTTGAGGGGTTAAAAATTCATGAAAAATTTGTTAGTTGGCAACTTTAGAAGTTAAAACGTAAGTAAGACATGACAATCGCGAATGCTTAAAATAATGCGGATGATCGCAGATGCGGACGCGGATTTTGAACATATCTCTACTCATGTGGGCGGGCCACGTGAGTAGAGATGCGGCCGGGAATGTTTAAGGTGCGGAAAGGTGTCCCGCAAACATGGCGCGGGGCCCCTTAATTTCAGAGGGGTTCCGGTCCGGGTGTGGTTACATATCGTCGTTACGTTACTACGGCAAAATGAGCCACAGACCGTATCAAATATATGTGCCTTTGACTCATTTTTAATTTAAAACAGGCCCATATTAACTACACAATGAGTCACAGCCACGTGTATTTTATGATGAAAGTGGCTCATTTTGCCGTAGTAACGACGAATAAAAAACCACACACCGAATTTTTCTTCTGTTCACTTATGGGCGTCAGTAAATTAATTTTGTTAGGTCATCGATTGGTAATATTACCAAGACGGAAATAAACAAGAAGGGGGGCCGACGGCGGGAGAGAGAGAGAAAGAGCGGTCGCTGTCTATTACTATTTCAGAGCTGAATTTAAGACGTTAAAAAAGTTTTTAGAGTAAGGAACTTATAAATATAACTAAAGCTAAAGTCTTCCAGGCTGAAATTAAGGGCGTAACCGCTCTCCGCCAGGAAGAAATAAACAATAAACCCATGAGCGAGAAAAATTAAAAAAAAGTTTTCAGCAGTTATGTAACCAATTATTATTTAGTTGCGTCATGTGTTTCTCTGCACGTGATATTTTTTCAAAAAACGAGTGGTTACTTTACCACTCATCTATTTTCACCCTGATAGAATTTATCTTTAGTTTGATACTGGAGCCAGGGAGCAAAAAAAAATTGGAACAAATAACTTTTGCTTGTAATTTTAGACCAAAACCCTTTTTCTGGTAAACTAAAATATAATACTTTTATTCAACTCAGCCGCCATAATCATACCTGAACCTTGCCGCGTTCTCTTTGGACGTTCCGGCTTTATCTCGCTTGTCCGGGTCGGGCTGCTGTTTTTCCGCTTCTTTCGTCCGGATTTCTGAGGGCGGCAAGTCCACATTTCCCCCTTTGCTTTCCGTTTCTAGCGCCGTTTTTTCCGGGTGCACCTCCTTCGTCAATTCCGAATCTTTCGCGTCCTCGCGTAAATCCGTCATCAGTTCAGTTGTTAGAGTTTCCGAGCCCGATTGCTGGTCCAAACGCCGCCGTTTCACGGCTGGGAAGAACGGTTTGGTTCGCAAATTGTCCGGAGAGACCAGGGCGCTATGGTCCGACGCCGATTTCTCAGCTTTGCTAGTTTTCCAACTGGCGGACGCACCGTGAATCTAAATGAACAATAAAGTCAAAACGTCGTTAGTACCACAAAATGAGTCAGAATCGTCATAACCTACTCCTACTCGTAACTGTGATTTTTTTATTATGTTATTGTTATATTTATATTTATACATTACTTCCATAATGATCATACCTGTGCACTACCCCCCGGGGGGGGTTATTGGGGAGGGGGCAATTTCAAAACGGGAAGGACGGGGGCCACTGTTTTAAAACGGGAGGGGGAAGGAAGGAGAGAAAAAAAAGAAAAAAAAGGAGAAAAAAAAGAGAAAAAAGAAGGGAAAAAAGGACACAAAAAGTGAAAATAAGGTAAAAATAGGTCTAAAATGGTTTAAAATACATATAAATAGGCTAAAAACTGCAAAAAATTCGCGATGATGACGTTGTTGTCCTTTACCAGTAACCAGAGTTTCGTTCAACCCTGGTTGGTTCCATCCGGCACGCTTCTTGCCTTGCTCACCCCCTCTTTCCACTTCCGGAGGAGATCAGCAACCGCTGCTATGCCCCCAACCCCCCTGCCTATCTATGGGTTAACACCCCGTCCCATCTTATCCACGTCCACGTGATTGATAACTTTATATTTTTGGCAGCTTTGGGCGGTCGTACTTTTTTGGGTGTAATAAATACAATACCCCAATTCCTTCCCACCCTACAAAATATTTTTGAAAGAATCTGCTATTTTTTATTGACCTACAGGCAACTCAGCGTTCTATTTATGTATTAAAAAGGAAAAATTCTTTTTAGTTTTTAGGAGAACCGTTGAATTTCTTTAAAATTTACCAATTTTGGTTAAACCTAAAACTTAGGTTAAGAGAACTATAATTAATATGTTATTATCATATCCCACACGTATACACTTACTTCACTATCTGACAAAGAACTAGTGGAAGGTTCATTAAGAGATTTGTCGTGTTTTCGGTCTTCATTTAGTGCCAACTGAAGATCCAATTTTGTGGACTCACGCCTTTTTCGTTTCCTTTTGGAAGATGCCCTAAAGCAGCAGATTTTATTAAAATTTAGCAATATTTATTATTCAGATCTAAATTGTTTACTCCTTCCTGGTGGCTTTTTTCGTTATCTAGTCTTTAGATGATCTAAGTAAGAGGGTAGTCTATAAAACAAATACTGCAGTCTACCTAGAGCGTTTCCTGCAGTTTACTCTTAGGGTAACTGACTTAATTTCGGCCACCTTTTTTAATTTTTTTGAATAAGTTTTTTCTGGCTTTTTCAAACAAGCCAAAACTTGGCCTAAAAATCAAACAATAGCTATATTTGTTATTCCAGTGCAAAATTTGAATATTTCTGTTACACTTAAAAATCAGTGAAGGTTTAAACTTTTTTTTAAAAGTGGCCGAAGTTAAGGCGCGTGCCATTTATTTCGGCAACCTACAAAAAACTAGCCATAACTAATAGACTATTTCGACATAAGGCGTTTTACACAGTAAAAATCCAATACACATTAGGCCAAAAGTTGCAATTAAAATAATATTTAAATGAAAACTTTTATTAATTTTGCAGTGTAAAATAACGCGTAAACACTAAGGCAAAATATAATTTTTATTGAATTTGTAATAATGTAGCTATTAATGTTTAATTTTGTAAAAATGCAAACATAAAAAATAAAATTACCATCATAACCGAGCACCAAATATATAAGTAGGATTTTACTCTATTTCACCAGATGGTCTGATGGTGTAGTGGTTTGAGGCGGTCGGCTTTAGACTGCAAGGTCGGGATTTCAAACCCTAATGAAGTTCCTTTTCCATTTTTTGTACCGGGAATTTAAACTTATCAAATTTTTACTTAAACTTATTAAAATTGAATTAAATAAAAAAACAGATCTTTTAAGATATCTTAAAAAAATCAATTAATTGATTATTGATTGGTATTAATAAAATAAGAAAGAAAATAGATCTACTAGTGATTGAGATTGATGTAGATACTAAATTTTTGATGTAGATATTTTGCTATAGACACAAAAAATTAAAACCAAAGTCTGTAATGTAAAAACCTTCTTGGAGTCTATTGTTTAATTGCTTTTAATATAATACTATGGTTGATTTTTTAATTAAAAATCTTCCACGAAATATTGTTTTTCATTATTGTTGTGTATTTTATATGTAAATAATCTTCCGGAAAATAATTTTTCCAAAAAAAAAAACACCAAGTAAGTATTATGCAGCTATATTCTATCTACCACTAAAAAAACTAAATATAAATTATACGTCCCGGTACAAATGAAAAAATAAATTTTATTGGATTCCAACTCCTGACCTTGATTATCGAGTAAAATTCTACTTTTGTAATTTTATCATTTTGACGTCCGCGTTTTTACAAAATTAAACATTAAT